>PVJX010043729.1:0-13514 GCA_004027295.1 Dolichotis patagonum
CTCCTCTCCTGGATCTTTGGCTGGCCCTAAGGTTGGTTGCAGTATTTCTTTCCACAGAAGAGGAAACAATGTATCAGGTAGTTCATTCTGCTGATAAATATGCAGTTAATAATTTCCGGCGCTGGACTGAGGGTGTGGCTCAGTGGTAGAGCATTTGTCTAACATGCACAAAGCCCTGGGTTCAATTTCCAGCACAAAAATAAATATATACATACAATACAAAATAAATTAGCAGAGCTGAGACTAGAAAGAGTCTAACACTAAGGTCAGATCTAAGATACTAAGAAACTAAAGAGGTGAATTAGATGGAGGAAAAGGTGTAACACAAAACTAAGCCCAAGAGTCAGGACAACTCCTTTCTGTCATTTAGTGCTTCTCTCCATTTCTCTGTTATGCTAAAAAAAAAAAAAACTATTTGAGTAAAAAACATCATGCTATAGTTTTTAGCATAATGCTTATAATATCTCCTTTAATTTTAAGCCAACGATACGTCCTGGCTCTAACACCAGCCATGTACATTTGGGCAAGTTATACTGCTTATCTGAACCTGTTTCTGCAACGGTACAGCGGGACCAATTAAAGGAGATTATAGGACGTGTTTGGCATAGAATAGCTCAGTCGCCATCATTATTCTGCCAAGGATATGACCAGAGATCTATAAACCAGAACATTCTCTTTGGGTGAGGGAAGGGAAATGGGCAGCTGAGAAAGACCCTATGTCCCCTACCGTAAGTTTCTCCCTTCTTGCCCCTCAGAATCCTCCAAAAATACAGGACAAGAACAGTGAGGTTAGGCCACCTACCCTTGCATGAATGTGGCAACCACTAGCCATATGTGGCTGTGGAGCACTGGACACCAGGCCAGTCTGAATTCAGACAGGCTCTAATTGTAAAATAGACGCAAGACTTTGATCTCTTGGTTTTAAAAAAAAGAGAATGTACAGTATTTTTAGTATTATCTGTTGAAATGTCAATGTGTTGGATATAGTGGCTTAGACAAAATGTATTATGGATACATTTCACTTCATTCGTGTGGCCTGTGGAAAGTATTAAATCACATGTGTGCTCATCATTTTCTATTCTGCAACTGTGTGCAGTTAGATCCTTTGCAGATAAAAATGCAGAGCTCCACTGGCTCATTCCTGCACTGCCTGCTAGGTGCCAGGCACTCCATTAGCTGCCAGGGATACAGCAGTGCACACGACAGACATGATTTCTGTGCTAGAATTTTTATTTAAATATGGAGAGACAGGGGGCCGGGGATGTAGCTCAGTGGCACAAAGCATGTGCCTGGCAAGCATAAGGTCCTGAGTTTGATTCCCAATATCCAAAACAACAAAAGAATGAAGAACTTTTTGGGCCAGGGATTTAGCTCAGTGGCTCAAGCACTTGCCTAGTAAGCACAAGGTAGTGAGTTCAATCCCCAGTACCACAAATATGGAGAGAAAAGAGAAAATCAAGTCATCTCTGGCCATAGTAAGTGCTATGGAAAACAAAGGATCCAAAGTTATCCTGGGGTAAGAAGAATGGGTATTTCTGACAGGGCAATTGCTGATTTTTATGAGGAAACAGGTCCTGAAGACGAGGTGCATTGGTAAAAAGAAAACGAGAGAGACAAAGTTAAGGGATGGGGGAGCACACAGTCTCTAAGACTAAAACCTCAGTCTGGTTACTAGTTTTCTCTTTACAAAAAGCAGAAGTGGGAGATGGGAAGAGTAAAGTACAGATGGGTGAGAACTTAATTGTTTAACTATCCCAGGGACCATCGCTAGCTATACCCGGCCTCCAGACACATTTTAGCAAAGCATCTCCTGTTGTCCTAGCAGCATTCCACTGAGATTGAGGTTCTGTGTTCATTACCTTAAACACAATGCATTTAAAAAAAAACCACAATGCATTTGTAAGACTTCCTCCAGAACAAACAAACATATGGCCTCACAGAGCACAAAGTACCTCAGGTTAAACTAGTTTGAGTTAATGTATGACCCACAGGTAATCAGAGAAGTGATATCTGAGCAAGAACCCAAGTGATAAGACAAACTATGCAAAGATCTCAGAGAGGATATTCCAAGCAGATGCAACAGCAAATGTAGAGGTGCTGGCCCAAGGAGGAACTTGTGGAGAAGAAAGCAAGTTGGTGCAGCAGGAATATGGTGACTGCTGAGAGTGGTAGATCACCTGGAACCTTAGCAAGAAACCTGGATTTTATGCTAAGCATTGTGAAAAACTCTTGGGATATTTCTACACAGTGTTAAAAGATGATGTTAACAGCCTCTGCAAACAGATTCAGGCTGGTAGACACCTAAGTGGGAGGCAGGCTAGGATTAATGCATTAGTCCGGAAAGAGATGCTGGTAGCTTGGACTCAGGGGACAGGAATGATGGTGGTAAGAAGCAGTCAGACTTGGGATGTATTCTGAAGGCAGGGCAGAGAAGACTTGGTAATTGGTTATGGGAGTGGAACAGGTATTTGAAGTGAACTCAAGAGTTTAATGGCGGACACTTACTTGGATAAACAAGTGTGTGTAACTCGGGGATCAATCAGGAGACATGTACATGAGTCAGTAGCAGTTGGATGGGATTTACAACCTTGGAAATAGATTAAACAACCATAGAGAGAAAAAGAAAAGGGCTGAGGTCTTGGCCCTAAAGTGTACTAACAAGAGAACGAGGAAGCAGAGAAGGTACAGTCAATGAAGTAGAAGAAAAGTAGGATATGATAATGTTCCAAACCAAAACAAAGAAAAAGCTTTCAAGTACGAAGTGATCCATAAAATCGAATGCAGCTTAAGACTACAGAAGTTTAATTTCTACTTCTACCTCAGCTCCTGTTCCTCAAGGGAAAAAAGAAATCCTATCTTCTGTACACAAGGTTTGCACATGGACTTTAATGCCAGAGACCCACGCTCAATTGCTTACAAGCTGTGTCACATCAGGGGAACTATTTGATTTCTCTGGGTCAGGGTACACTTTCTCTGCATGCTGGTCACTAAACTTTTAAGTGAACCATTCTCATAGTATCCTATGTATACATCTGTCTATCACTATGTAATGTAATTTCTTTATAGCTCTCCACTGAGATTCTCTAGGACTATTTTATTGGTTCAAAATATAATTAACGTTATGGTTGGACTTGAATCAAAGAAAGCTGTCTTTTAACCTAACCTCTACTATTTATCTGTATAATCATGGGCCAGAGTATGAATCAGAACAGATGCCCCCACCCTGTACATTAGGAATACCACATCCCCCATCCTGGGGGGCAGGAAGTATGTGAAAACTAAATGAGACAAAAGGATACACTTAGTAGGATAAACATTCATTGGACAGTATTTATCATCCTCATATACACAGCACCAAAACTCCCCATGTTTGTGGACTGATAACTTCAGAAGGTCACAAGCTCTTCTTCCAGGTCCATTTGGTGGAGAACAGAGCTATGACCAGCTCTCACACCAGTAAGTCTGGGCAGGGCCAGCAAGGAGAATTATTGAAACAAATATACACCACTAAGTATCCTGGGAAATATCAGGAATATCTTCCTCTTCCACACTGTGTTGAATGAACCTATGCAGATAGTCAAGCCAGAAACCCAAGCACTAACATTCTTTCCTTTCCCTTATCTCCCTACATTCTATCAGTTAACAAGGTGGCAACCTATTGTACTTCTAAAATGTCATATTTCATCAAATGCTACCCATTGCAAGGTAATTTATTTTAGAAACAGCGTCTCACTATGTGGCTCACGCTTCCTTTGACCTCACTGTGTAACCCAGGTTGGCCTCGAACTCACAGCGATTTTCCTACCTCAGCCTCCCGAGTGCTGAGATCACAGGTGTATGCCACCATACCCAGTGATACACTATTATTTTATGTAGCTCTAAGAAGGAGGGGGGGAACTGCCTGGGAAACAGGATGTGGACAGAAAGAAGTTCCCATCTTGTGGTTCTACGATGCATATTCCTAGGGAACCTGGTGCTAAACCACCCCTAGGTGACCTGCTTCTGGGTCAGGTGCCTGGTGCAGCCCCGCAGCTCCCTTACTGCGATCTATTAGAAATCAGTCCTGGGCCCAGGGTTTGCAAAATAGTGATAACACTGAATATAAAAGAGAAGAAAGGAAGGAAGAAGGAAAAGAGGGAGGGAGGGAAATGAAATGTTGCCATTTTTCACTGTGACCTACCATTGACTTTTGGAAGCCTTTGGGTTCCAGAAATCCTAAAATGTGGGGGAAGAAAAGTACATCTTACAGTTGATGAAATACAGCAACTCTTGTTCCACCACCACTATGTGAGCTCAAACTAAAATCGTCTGGATTAAGGATGAAAGTTAATAGTCTTCCCTCTATCTAACCTCCAGGTTATCT
Source organism: Dolichotis patagonum (assembly GCA_004027295.1). Taxonomy (NCBI): domain Eukaryota; kingdom Metazoa; phylum Chordata; class Mammalia; order Rodentia; family Caviidae; genus Dolichotis; species Dolichotis patagonum. The sequence goes on from PVJX010043729.1 coordinate 4,364, forward strand.
GCTAAAATGAGGCTTCTAGAAAACCAGTGTACCAACTGCTACCCCCAGTCCTTGCCTTGGTTCTTCTACAGCCCTTGGCCCACACTCTTCACCTTAAACTGTTACAATTCCCCAAATATTACATTGCTTCTTATCAATGTTCCCCACATATTACTTTTTGTTTGTTCTCTCCTTCACCTAGCTCCTTACTGTTAGAAATCAGAATTTTGCAGTCAGGTGTGGTGGTGTATACCTGTAATCCCAGAACTCAGGAGGCTGAGGCAGGAGGATCACCATCAGTTTGAGGCCAACCTGGACTATATGGTGAGTTCAAAGACCAGCCTGCACAAGAAAGTGAGCTCTTTGTCTCAAAAAACCAAAATAAAAAAAAATAATTTTTTTCAAGACACATTCCGCTGCACTCCTCCTGAGGCCAGGATTATTTTGGTTGATATGGTTTATTAAATGGATGCCCCCTTCTTCATTAACAAATAAATTCCACCCAAATATGAGCCCTACTCTAACTCCAAAAAGGTAACCTTCCTATAGACTAGATAGCTGGAGCCTCCAAAGTTTTTTTCAACATCCAGTACATGTCAGCTTCTAGCAAAGGTGTTTCTAAATTCTCCAAGCTCAGTAAGGTATTCCTCCCTGCTTTTCTATAATATTCCATGCATATCTCTACCATAACCCTTCTTACATCAGACAGTAATTGCTGACTTGCTTCCTCCCTACTAGACTATGAGCTCTTGAAAGTAGAGTTTTGTCTTATTCAGCTATAGCAGTCTCTGAACAGTAGTGGCGAACCTATGGCACACAAGTCACTGTGGGCTGTTTGTATCATGAAAGGCTCTAAAAGTTTTGCCGTCACTGTTCTAGAACCTGGGACCTAGGAAGCACTTAATACCTATAAAAGTACTAGTTGGACAAGAAGTGGGTATTCCATGTAGTCACTGAGTCCTAGTGCCCCATTCTGAGGTGCTACCTCTGTCCAAAACCGTCTCCCATGGCCAGTAGCCTTTCCTAAGCCTGGTAATTGGCCAAACTGGAAAAATGCAATGGCACTGCCTGGTGGTCAGTGCAGGAAGCACATCTTACTGAACAGGAGGTTTCTCTTTCCAGTCACTGCTCCAGGGGTTGGAAATGTTGACAGTGAGGGTATCTACACTATCACAAGAGCAACCTGATGGGCTCTCTGCTTCCTGGGTGTCATGAGGTAAACAGCTCTCCTCACCCCAAGCCCTTCCACCATGCTTTTCTGCCCTGGAGCCAGGAAACCGTGGACTGAAACTTCTACAAACCATGAGCCAAAATAAACCTTTCTGCCTTTAAATTTTGGGTGTTGAGTATTGTGTCTCAGTGACAAGAGAGTGACTAAGACACAGGTGATGTGACACATCCTTGGAAAGTGGTAACTCAGACACAGTGACTATGCCTGCCTGAGTTAGTGATAGACAGCTGGACTGTCCTGGAAGTGAGACAGGTGGTCAGGATCTATGCTCACTGAGCACTGGCCAAGGGAGAGACTTATAAATGCGTGGCCTTGAGGCCTGTTGTCACTAGAGAAGAGTACTCTATGGTGGGACAGGAAGATTCCATTCTCTCCCGAAATAATCTCTTCATGCTTGGGGACCCTGATACTGGAAAGAGGCTTTTATGACATCCAGTGCCTAGAAAGGCATTTTCTCTTTTTTTTTGGTACCAGAGATCGAACTCACGACCTCGTGCTTGCCAGGCAGGCGCTTAAGCCACTGAGCTAAATCCCAGGCTCTGGCATTTTCTCTTTAAAAAAAGAAAATCTTTGCTTTATAACCAGTTTCTTAACAAAAATTCAGCATAGGAACAGAACCAAGGACCTCAACAATGTGTATGCTCTGGTAAGATCAATATTTGGGCTCTGTAGAGCCAAGGCTCTGGTAGGTAAAGGGGCTCTGCTGCTTGGGAGATGCTGACGGGGTTAAATGCAGGACTTAATGTGTCTTGCTAAGCGCATTACCTGTATACTTTACATCTCCTCTGTCTTCTCCTTGTTCTACCTCCCTCTAGGTATGTCCAGCCTTTTGGCTTGTCTGGACTGCACTGATTAGAGAGGAATATTTTGGGCTGCATATAAAATATGTAATATAGTTAATGTATAAAAGTAACAAAACTTCCTGTGGTGATTAACTAATGGCCAACTTATAACTGAACTGAATCAGTGTGGCTCTGGGTGTGGAAGGCCCACCTGAGGACTGTGCCAACAGCACAAAAAGAGAACCAGAGAGGAAGATGGCATGCTGTTGCTTTTCTTGGAGAAGTTTGTTGCGCTCGTTTTCCTGATATGAACACAGCTGTTGTCATCGGGGTCCTCGCTTGCACTGAGGATGGCTTTGGTTCTTTTCAGGGAGCTCTGGTCCGTACTTTGAGCATCACTTCCTGGCTGCAGTGGACATCCCTCAGCCTGGTGGCACAGATCCTTCATCCCGCTGCCACCTTCTAGCTTCCACCACTGGCCTTTGGGCCTTCCCAGTGTAGATTCTTGACACAGAATTGCATGAGACATTGTTGTGGGCTCTAGTCTTCAGCTGGACTTATGCAAAGCACTGGCGTGGGATCCAGGTTCTCAGTTATATTCTTTGGGTCTCCAATATATGAACAGATCTCTTGTACTCCTCTGCATTTCACTTTTTGGGTATTATAAAACAATCCTATAAATTATGTATCCTGTATTAAATCTATCCCTTACAAACCCTGACTATAGTACTTCCTTTATTTTTATAAAACATATTTTAAGAGAGACAAGCAGCCTGCAGATTGCATATACATTCTAGAATAGTCTAGAGCAATGTGACTCACAGTGCCACACTGTACATGGCCTGTTATGCCTTGTGTCTAGATGTCCCCCCAAAGCCTCATGCAGTCATAAGTAGGGCTTTTTCAGAGGTGGCTGAATCTAGACTTTGTGACTGATTCATGGTGCAACGCTAGGATTAAGCATACTAGGATTAAGGGTGGTAATTACTAAATCAGCCCACTGATTGGAATGGCACTATATCCAGTAGACTGGAGGGAGGTCTTGTCCCTTGTTGCTTTGCTACCTTCTGCTCGCTATGAACCGTTTCTCCTCTGTGAGGCCACCCCACACTGTAGCCACTGAAACCTCTACAAACTGTGAACTAAATAAACTTTCCCCCCTTAACTTTGGGCATTGAGTATTTTGTCTGAGCGATAAGAAAAGTTACTAAGACGGCTTGTCCACAATAAAATATAGAATTGGGTGTAAACAATGAGAACTTTTAGAGAACTCTGTCAAGTTAATTTTTGTTGAACCTAATAAAAGTAGGGCTTATATTAAAAACAACCTGATGAACAGAAAGGAGAGAGGAAGGAACAGGGCTATCTGGGAGGTTGTTTTGTCAGAGCAGGGTAAAGTCCAGATCTGTGACTTCAATACCATTATACTGACTTTGTATCACTGCCTCTTTTGCCCAGGATTGATTTTTCTTTTTCCCTCCTATCTGAGCACTGGCGCACTCAGATTCTAAGTTCTGTGCAACGATCCAATAATGGTCCCTACCTTCAGGTGTTCATGCCCTTGTGCAACTCCCTCCTTTGTTCATGGGTTGGTCTAATGACTAATCAACAGTACGTGACAAAGGTGATGTCACTTCTGTGTTAGATTATATGATTGGGGGGGTACTGGGGATCGAACTCATGACTACACGCTTGCAAGGCAAGTGCTTATGCCACTGAGCTAAATCCCCAGCCCCTTAGATTATATGATTCTAACTTCTATCCTGCTAGCAGACTCTCATCCTTGCTAGCTCTGATAATGGAACTTGCCATGTTGTGGAGGTTTGTGTGGAAAGGTGCTGTGGTGACCTCTGCCAACTATCGGCTTCTGGAAGGCCCTCAGTTCAACAGGTTTTGGGAACTGAACCTCTGATGATAATAAAAGTGATCTGGAAATTAGATCTCTCCCAGGAAGGTCTTGAGAACCCAGCCTGTCAATAACAACAGAAGTCTTGTAGGGTGTCAGAGAAATCCTGAAGCAGAAAATGCAGCAAAATTATGCTTGCACACTATAAAGCTATGAAATGTAGTAAGCATATATAGTTTTAAACTACAAAATTTATTCAGCATCTGCTCAAAATATGTCAATACCATATAGGTCAGAACCTGCTGAAAACCTGAGAAACTTTCTGTAGTCAGAATCAACTACTACTATCTCTTCACTCCAGCTCTGCAGAATTCCAAAAGGCTTTTGCAACTGATTCCACAAGATGTCCCTGCTGTGTGAACACAGTAGTGGTATAATAAGTGATCTTGCTAGATTCGAGCTCCTTTCCTATGTCAGGCTGTAGGCAAACCACTTACAGCTTACACAAGACTGCAGTTTATAAGGAAAGGCCACAAACACCAGGATAGGGGCAGGGTATTATGAGGTAGATCTGCATGAGAAACAGCTATCCCCAGAAACAAACTTGGGCAATTCTGAGTAAGTGCATCAGCTATGGCTGTCATCAGCCATAGTGCATCACTTATGCTGCATTGCCTTCCTTCAGTGCTGTATGGCTGTCCTTCCTTCAGTGCTGAAGGAAGAACAGCCATAATTGATGCTATGAATGTAGTTAATTCTGCTGAACAAATAGGAAATAAAATGGGTCCTACAAGAACCCACTCAGAATCAGAACTAGAATAAATTAGCTCAATATCCCGTTCATTTCTTGAATTATTCTGGTCAAAATAACTTTTAATCTACGATAACTCATAATCAATAGGTTGGCTGTTCTCCTTGTTTCTTACTCCTACTCCCCTATATTCTCTCCCATGACTACTAAATTGCCATTTAATGGACTTGATCTGCTTGGGCAGCAGGACTCAGACTCTCTCCCTCAATGAGGCTACAAAGTAAATTCATGCAAATTCATGACAGTCATCTATACCCCTTTCAATTCTAAAACAAACTGAGTTTAAAGGTGACCTTCCCAAGCCCAGCGTTTGCTGCTGCCTCTGATTTTCCAGTCATTCTCACTATGCAGAATGGGCAGAAAGGCAAGCCAGACCTTAGCAGTAGCAGACACTCCAGAAGCACCAACACTCTTATCCAGCCATATGTTTTCTTTTTTAATCATCCTCCAATAGCCAACATTCCAGTTACCAGATGAAGCTGAAGCTAGAGACGCATCAGTTACGAAACAGCTCAACTCTAACTTGAAACAAAACTTAAAGCAGGTCCCTCTGGCAAATGATTCACCAAGCTTTTTGTGAGAAGAGTCTTCTTTAACACGGGCTTAAAAGAATAGCTGGAGATGAAGAAGAAAAATTGACTGGCCAGTCCTCTGCAACTGACTAGCTGGGTATCAGTGGCCCTGAGAGGAAAAAAAAAAAAGAGTGCTGTGATTCCTTATCACCCTAACTAAAAGCAGTAGCATTAGGATTTACATTCACATGGGCATCATTCCAAGATTCATCTATGTGAATCTCATGACCACTTCCAGCAAGGCAGAGACTCAGGCAACAAGGAGGTGATGTTTGGGCCCTGTGAGAGCCACTGGTCGGGGTCCACACTCAGTGACTCAGTCCCTGGAAGATGGGTTCAGTGCAAGGGGGAAGAGCGACTGGCTGGTTTAGAAGCTTGTCCATTATGCTGATTTTAGCATCTTGCTTCTCAATGTCCTCATACGGAGTCCAGGATAAATCATGCTGTAGCTTGTAGGCACCGAGGAAATCATGTGGACAACTCTCTCCCCATTCCTAGAAAAAGCAAAGGAGTTGGTTCTGATCAGGGTAGGATGTAAACTGAGCACTTTTCCTACTTAAGCTTTTTGCTTTTTGGCTTTTTGCTTCAGACCACTCAGAACCTTCCTTGGAACAGTCACACTACACATCAGATCTCTCTCTTAACAGAGAGAACAGGGGCTGGGGATTTAGCTCAGCAGCATAAGCACCTGCCTTGCAAGCACACGGTTGTGAGTTTGATCCCCGGTACCCCTAAAAAAAAAGAGAGAGAGAACAAAACTAATTTAACATGTTGTTATGGTTGATAAATTGGGTCAACTTGAGAAGTTTAGAAGTTTAACTAAGAGAGGCAGCAGGGAGCCAATGTCCTTACTTTGCAAATATGCTCAGCCTGTGCAAGAGGAGAGACAAGAAGTGGTGTGAGTGCTATACCCACCCCAGGGTGGGGGCTGCGGGTAGCCTGCTTACAATGTAAGGGAGGAGAAGCTGCTTGTTCGGGTCCCTTTTGCTCTGGCTGCTTTTGCTGGCTGCTGCCTTGAAGTGTTGCCCCTGTGCCATGCCAGCCTGTCTTGGAGCCTGCTGATTATGGACTGAAACCTCCATATACAGTGAGCTAAATAAACCTTTCCTTCCTTCATTTTGGGTGTCAGGTATTTTGCCCCAGCAACCTAAGAAAAATAACCAAGACACGTTTACAACAGGGCTGTAATTTGTATGACTTGTCGCCAGACAGGTTTGAACCACCAGTTCAGAGTATAACTGTCCCACTGGATGGCATGGAACAGTCTCACATGTACCATTGCTGGTTCAAGCCAGCAGGAATGTTAAACATACACGCATTTTTTAAGTTATGTCTGGCTTACAACATCCCCAATTTTCTAGGAAACCATTTAACAATCCAAAAACCTATTTTTATACACATACACCAAGAATTTCTCAAAGATCAGAGTAGATTTTCTTTTAGGTGAAGAATAAATGTTCTTACCTTTGGAGAAATAATGGAAAAGTACTGCTGGCCACTTTCCCGTTGATAAAGATAGTAAATATTGCCAGGTTTTTTCACCATGTTACAAGCTATGTGGTGCAAGTCAGCATCTCTGCGGGCATCTTCCAGAACCTATGAGCCACAAAGGTATGATGTGTAAAGGAATGGAAGTAACAGGCCCACTTGGGGATTATCCCAATGAAAACTCGGAAATTGTCCAATGTTTAGGATTTTGCCTTCAGAATCATTACTGGGGTCCAGATGATTCTGAAGAAATAAAAATCAGATAATTGCTACTATACTAAAAAATGCTTTTAGAAAAAAATGTACTTCAAAGTGGTGAACATCTCTGGCTTTGCGTGACTTTTAAGTCTTCTTTTTCTGTGCTAAGTACATTTCTTTTATAAATGAAAACGTTTTCTCGCTTAAAAGCTTTTTATTTTATTGAACTTCCTTCCAGGTGACGAAGGAGACAACCTCATACTTCCAGCACTCTGGGAGGTTGAAGCAATTAGCAACTTAGCAAGATTCTGTCTTAAAATTTAAAAAGGGCCGAGGACATGAGTTTGAGCTCCAGTACTAGGGAAAAAAACATTAAAAACTTACACTTTACTTCTGCCACAGTTTAGATGTTATTTGTCCCCCCAAAGGTCATGTCCTGGGAGTCTGGAGTTTGGTCACCCACTTAGTGATGGCAGAGCTAAAGAAAGATGTGCAGCCTAGCAGGAGGCCCTTCAGTCACTGGAGGTACTGTCCTTAGAAGGGAATACTATTGTCCTAGTGGGAGTTCTTGAGGTAGCAAGAGCTTCAGTGTGAGCAAAAGCATGTTGTTACAAAAACCTGGCCTTGATTCTCTGGCTTTCTGCATGGTGTGATTTCTCCTCCCACACATGTGCCTGCTATAACTGATGCAGACTAGCAGGCTCTCCCAGAGCCGAACATGCCAGTATCATGCCCTGGAACCTCTAAAACAGTGAGCAAAATAAACCTTTGTAAATTTAGCCTACCTCAGATATTTCATCACAGTAACAAAAGAGACTAATATAACCTCTTTGCTCCATTTTACTCAAAACCTTCAACTTTCTAGGAGATACTGAAGACAAATAAGCTACAATGCTTATAAGCAAGTTTGGCCAATTCTGTCAACTAAATGAAGAAAACGAAAGCTTATCTAGAAGTCCTTCCTTACCTTTCTGGCTTGTTCTTGTAAATGTTGGACTTGTTCAGCTATGACTGACAACTTGTTGGTGGCATTTGCTCGGATGAATTCATCAGCCTACAAGTGAAAGAAAATCAAACTAGAATGAAAAAGGATGACTTCTATGATGTTCTTATTTAGATTCAGTGTGGAGAATAATGTCATCTTTATTTACACCTGAAGTATTCTTCCCAGTTTCACTACTGCCATCTAAATTCCTACTCACTCCAAGACTCAGCTCAAATAGCAGTGCTTATGAGAAGCCCATACTGACACGACCTCACACCACAGAATCGTGTGTTCCTTCTTATCTATTTCCACTGCTTGGCATCTTTTCACTCTGAACTCTAGTCAGACTGAACTTGTTTGGTCCTCCAACATGCCCTGCTCTCTCTTGATACCACAGATACTGAACATGTCCTTTCCTCCACATAATACATTTCCCGCTTGTTCTCTGCATGCTAGCCCCATGCATTTCTCAGGTCTGCCGTTTGTTTTCTCATGTTTAAACACTTCTGACATCAAAGATGGGTATTACAATGAAAATCAGAAGGTACTTGTGATTTGGTTCTCATTATCTACTAATGTGGGATCCTAACACACACACACTCCCTCCCCATATATATATATGGATATATACTTTATATTCGTATATATTATATATATAAAGTGCTATATATATATAAATCTGGACATTCCTTTAGCTGAATTACTTATATCAGACCTACTTAAATTTTAACTTACAGTTTTATTCCTAATTGATATTCCTAAATATTCCTAGGATTTGAAAAGACTACATTATGGCCACGTGTAGCGGTGCACACCTGTAATCCCAGGATGCAGGAGACTGAGATAGGATGACTGCAGTGAGTTCAAAGCCAGCCTGAACTACATAGTGAGACTCTGTCTTTAAAAAAAAAAAAAAAGGGGGACAAGAGACAAGATGGTGGACTGGTAGGTAGCAGGAGAGAGACCTCTCTGAGAGAGACAGCTCAAATGCCAGAATAAAACACCCTGGAGAGACCCAAACAGAGAGAGATAGACTCTCACAACCCAGAAAGAAACTAAAGCGCAAAAACCCACTCGAATATGAGGTCCTGGGGCTACTATTAGTGAAGATAAGATCAGTGAGCATGGCACCCTCCTTGAAACGCCTGAATTCTGCCTGACCTGAACAAGCGCCCTGCGTGCAGCTCGCCGGGACTGGCATGGCGCACGACCCACCCAGAGGCACCGTGAATTCCCACCGCAGCCATGCTGAAGTCGGG
>PVJX010043730.1:0-13562 GCA_004027295.1 Dolichotis patagonum
ATTCTCAATCATGCTCATCTTTGCCTGAGGCATGGGCTCCCATGCATGCATCTTTATGGCAACACTTGGTGAAAGGCACACAGCATCTACACTCACACCTTCAGGTGCAGCTCCTTGGCAGCAAAAGAAGCCTTCTCTACAGGTTTCCCCCTTTCATAGAAATTTATCACAATTTTTAAAATAGTGACATATAAGCCTTCCCTTCAAACTTTATCTAAGAGAAAGGTACAGAATTGAAAAGTTCTCCTCTACAGCTGTGATCAAAGACTGATTGTTAAAGAATATCTGAGTTCCTGGATTGCATTGTTAGATATTTATAGAGGAAGGTGAATTTCCAGTTTTGTTGCTCTCCAAAGTGGGAACAGACGAGAGGATTTGATTAAGACAGTTACAAATATTGATATTCATTCTGTGAAAAGAAAGGTAAGTATTCTCAACCATTAATGAATACTACCTTGTTGATCACAAACCCTGTAGACATCCAACAAAATTGGAGTGTTGAATACAGAATAATTTTCAAGGAGAGCCAGCCAGCAGTAGAGGGCTGAGGTGTGTGAATAGGACAGAGTGTTGGTGAAGGCACATGGTAAAGAATTCCAAGAAAACTTTAGTGCTACTTCTGTTTAATAAGCCAGTAGAATAGCAACCTAAGGACCTTGGCTGTTATCACACCAGGATATTCTTATGGAACTGCTGCAGGAAAAGGTAACTGGAAACTGGCACCCTTTGGCTAACTGAGCAAGTAGCTACCATCTCAGCTTCTCAGATCTAAGGCTATGGAGTGTAGTGGAAGTATTTCTTGCCAGGTGGGAGTTCTTTGGTGAAGACTCCTTTAGGGAAAAGTTTTTTGGCTTCTTCTTCAGGGGTGTTGGAAGGACCATCACATTATCTCCATCCTCCCAATCAACAGGGATGGTGACCTCTTTTTCTGCTGTCATCTGGAGACAGATAACTACTCTGAGAATCTCATCAAAGTTTTGGCCTGTGGTAGCAGGATAAAGGATGGACAGCTTCAGTTTCTTGTCAGGACCAAAAATGAATACCATATGAGGTGTCACAGGCATGCCCTTTTTGTCCTTTTCTGCTGGGTTCAGCATGCCCAAAAGGATGGTAAGGTCCTGATTCTTATCATCAATAATGGGAAAAGGTAACTTTTCTGTGGGCTCATCACCATTGTAAGAATTAATATCTTTGATCCAGGCAAGATGGTCTTCAACACTGCCTATTAAAAGGGCAATCAACTTAACATTCCTCTTGGCAAACTCTGGTGCCAGTTTTGCTACTCTGTCAAGCTCTGTGGTGCACATGGGCATAAAGTCCCATGAGTGGGAAAAGAGGATGCCCATGAATCTCCTAGGAAGTCATGGAAATGGATGCAGCTGATGGTGGTGTTGGCCTCAAAGTTGGGAGCCTCATCTCCAAGAAGGAGCACTCCAGGCATGGTGGCAGCAGGGACATGTGGGGATGTGGAGGAGGCACAGCCACAGTGGCAACTAAGCCCACTGGCTTGCACCGAGACTTGGGTAAGGCATGAGGCGGGGGGAGGCTCCCGTCTAGCAGCTTTTAATATTCTGCTCTTATGTTGGATTTCTGGGATGTTTATTATTATATGTCTGGGTGCAGTTTTATTTTGGTTATGGTTATTTGGAGTTCCATATGCTTCACTGATCTGTATGTTAGTTTCCATTCTCATGTGTGGGAGATTTTCAGCTATTACTTCTGTAAATAGCCTCTTGATATCATTTGTGTTGTCAACTTCCTTTTTGTTTATACCTATCAATCTTATATTGTTTTTCTTTGCATCATCTTGCATTTGTTGAATTGTTATTTCCTGGTTCCTTGTTATTTTTAAAAGATCTTTCCTTTCCTGTTCACTAGCTGTAATCTTGTCCTCGAGGTCTGAAATTCTATCTTCATTTTTGTTGAGGAAGTTTTGCCAACTTTAGATGGAATTTTTGATTTCTTGTATATCTCTTTGAATCTGCTTCATGCCTTTTTTGTTATATTGTTCATTCAGAGTTTCCATCTTTTTGCTTTATTCCTGTAGTTTTTAAACTATGTCTTCTTTAGATGTGTTCAGCATTTCTTTCATTACATTTATCATTTCTTCTTTTACCTGGAAGACTATTTCTGATGTGAGTTCTTTTATAGCTTCCTGGAGTTGTTTCTTTACTTCAGTTGTTATCATTTCAGGAATTCCAGGTGTATGGCTTATATTTTCTGTGTCCATGTCTCCTAGCCTTGCTTGGGTTGGGCTGGAAGTTTGAGAATGTGTTTTGGTCTTTTGTTTTGTCATTTCCTATATTTCCGGGTTTCAAGCAATGTTTCAAAGCTTCCCCTGTGTGCTGGAAATCACCTGGCCCACTTTTGGCTCCTGGGGCAGACTGCAGCCAACTGATAGCCAGTTGGAGTTCACTGGGCATGGGACAGGTATGACTGTGGGGATTCCTATGTGTCCTCCTGTGATTTGAGACATGGGATGTGGTCTTACCACCTGGGAGGGATGTTCCAAGGCTTCCCTTTGCACTTGGATTCAACCCGCAGAAGTTCAGCTCCTGGGACTGAATTCAGGCCCCTGCTAGCTGCTTGGTGTTCCCTGGGCATGTGCCAGTTATGCCCTTGGGGACCTCCCATGTGTCCTCTGGTGATTTGAAACATGGGGTGTGGTCTTACCACCTGGGAATAATGTTCCAGGGCTTCCTTGTGTGCTGGGATTCAACCCTTGCATATTCAGGGCCTAGGACTGAATTCTGGCCCCTGCTAGCTGCTTGGTGTTCTCTGGGCATGGTTCAGTAAGGTCCACAGGGATCTCCTGTTCATTCTCCAATGATTTCAATCACAGGGCATAGTCTTACCATGTGGGAGCGACGTTCCAAGGCTTCTCTGTGTGCTGGGTTTCAACCCATACATGCTCATGATCTGGGACTGAATTCAGGCCCCTGCCAGCTGCTTCAGAAGCATTTTCTTATAAATTTTAAAATATTTGATTAAACTAAATTGGCATAAAATAAGACTGTCATGGACTCCAAACTTTTTCTTTCTAATCATGTTTCTCATGCTCTTGTAAATTTTTTATTTTAATAAAAATAAGACATTAAGAGATGTTCTTGAAATCTAGGAGGGAAAATTAGAATGCATTGCCCTTGACTGCAACATTTGTTATTTAGAGGGGAAAAAGCATCAGCAATCACTTATAAATGGCAAGTCTGACCTACATTGCAGAGATAGCAAATTTCACTGGGAATTGATCAATAACATACTGTTAAAAAAGACCTTGCTAACAGCCTTTCCTTAAGAAAAGCTGAAGTTGACAGTGAAGAAAACAATTTGTTCAGTTCCATCTACTGTGTTACAATTCCTATCATGTAAAATTACTCCCTATTTCATAGTCACAACAGTATTTTATTTATAATAATAATGTTGATGTTCATTGCATTTTTAATACAAAAATTATATATAGGCACTGATGGATCATATCATAGCAAACTAGCTGTATCTGATACCCCTTTTCCCAACTTCCATTATAGTATCATGAAAAGATACACACAAAAAAGACACAAACTGGCAACAGAAGGGGAAACTATATAAAGGACAGCATTTAAAGTTTTGGATAAAGTTATTAGCAAACTACAAAGGTAATGGATCTGCTTGAAAAATGCGAAAGATGGATGGCCCATCCAAGCTCTGTCAGTAGAAACAGTCTGCACAGGTCTGCTAGGAAGTTGGGGAGAAGAAATTCCAGCCTAGCACTTACCAACCTCCTATATTGTCAGGGTTGTACTAATCAGTATTCTTTGTGGCTCTTCTTCAACTGCACTATAACACTTCTTAAGGCAGAGAATTCTCTACTTCTCACTCCCCTGGTGACACCAATTCTACTTCTAAAGCTGGAGAGCTTTAGGCCTAGAAAACCCTAGGACCAGCAGAGAGTGAGAGAGGCCAGCAGTGGGTCATTGTTTTGGGGGGAATTAAGGACACATAAGAAAAGCATTGTCTTCAGAGTAATAACTACAAGCAGGAAATACAACTTGAGTCAGGCTTGACATTTATGTAAAGCAGTCAGAATTCTAAGGTGGTCATTGCACAGGGAAGATCTGGAACCTATGTAATGTGACATTTGTTTAACAATGGTGTTCATACTTTGTTTCATGACACTTCTATTCCCTAGTACTAACCAGGTTTTTATTCATAATGCTCCCTGTGTAGAGATCTGGAAGTCATGCTGTTGTCTAGAGCACCAGGGTTCCCAGAGTGTCAGTGCATCTGGACTAGCTCACAAGTCCCAGCTAGCTCATGTTTGCACGGGACCGTGCTGTTCAGAGTGGCCATTGTATCTAGGTTAGTGTGTTGAGTGTAATTAGTCTGTTAAACATTCTGTGTGTCTGTGGTGTTCATCTTGGCTAGGGCAAACTATTTGTATTTTTCTGGTACCTCATTTAGGCCTAGATAAAAACTAGCATTGTAAGGAAGAAAAATGATCTGATTCTGTGTCTGACATTCTTGCATGCCAGTCTTACACATGAGTTCCTACTGCCCCAGAATTATTCCCTGATTTAGCTGCCCAGTCTATTAAATGTATACCTCTTTTCCCAAAGAAGAGGGGATCACTTCTGACCTGCCATATCCTTGACCTAGTCATACTCCCCTAGGAGCATCCAACAGGAATGAGACTGATTGGTTGCATCTTGCCCAGACTTTAGTGGGACCCAGAGGACCTGGGCAATAACATTTCTTTGTTTCATCCTCTTTCAGTAGCTCCCTCTCAGTCAGAACTGCCAGGGGTCAAAGGAACACTTCTACTTCCACCCTCATCAGTGTTCTCAACATTTTCTTTCTCATGTCCTGGCTTTAGGTAGCAAAAGTCATTATTCTTTGAGTCACACTTTTATGCATCCATTCAGCAAACATTCATTTATCATCTGCTGCATTCTAGGTATTACTTTAGGGTTACAGTGGCACATGAGACAGAAAAAGCAAACACATTTCTTTTGGAGCTTATTTCCTAGTGGAGAAAACAAAGTAATAAATAATAAAAAAAAGTGTAAGTGATAAACGCCACTAGGTACATAAAACCAGGACATGGAAACACTGAGTGAGGTGGAGGTAGGAGGTCCTGAGAAATTGTAGTGTTTGCTTATAGAAATAAGAACATCAAGCCTGGGAAGAATTTAGGACCCAACAACTGGCCCAGCTAGAGGAATCCAGGTGATTGGCCTCTCCCCTACATTGCAGGACCTGATATCCAGCTTGGGAAGAATCCAAGTGTTTGGCTGCCTCCCAAGTCAGTAGGACCAAGCAACTGAGTGAATGCTAGCTGCACAGTAGGACCCCAACTAGAGCACACATGATAGACAAGCAGGACTAGTGGGATGGAAAAGCCCAAAGCAACAATATAAACCAACAGGTGATAAATTGGGTGAGCTAGCATTGGGCTTAGGGACAGCGACACAGAGAATAAAAGCAAGTGGGTGGGGTCAGTCCCTTTTCTATTCTCTTCTTTCTTTTCTTTTTATTTTTAATCTTCCTTTCTTTTACTTTTCCTTTTTTTCTCTTTTCCCCTTATCTTTTTTTCTCCTCTTTTTAAAAATGACCTGGGAGAACTCTAGCCACAGAAAACTAATCTTTTCCCCAAAACCCAGAGACCAAGTTCAGATAATCCTTTGTTTACTTCTTCAATCTTTTTTTCCTGCCCTTTTCTCTAATTTCCTAAAGCTTGTGTGATCATCCTTTATCCTCCAGCCTTGCATCTACTTTCTTTTCAGTTATCTTTGTTTTATACACTATGCTTCTTAAATTTTCCCACCACATGGTAAAACTACTCTAACAAAGGAAAACACTTTGTATACAAAGTTGCTAATTTATGATTAGTTTTGTTATATAAGTGTAGATTTTATTTACCAAATTAATAGTTACCATAGCCCATCAGTTTCTAAACTGTTTTTGAAGCTGTTGTTATTGCTAATTATACTACATTAGGTATATTTCGTGTAGGTTGTAATCAGTCATTCCTTAACAATACTGGGAAGCACTAGGGTAATAACCTTACCATAGTGCAACACCAGAGGACTGGGGACTGAGCCAAATACCAACATCCAATTCTTAATTAATTGGGAAAGTAGGGTCTTGACACAGACACAAACCAAGAACTTCCAACACACAGAAGACATCCCTGACGAACAGACTTTTCCTAGAAAGGCCTTGATACAGGTGATACAGCTATCTACTGCAAACACTTACAAATATCAACAGAGAAAACAAAATAAAAAATTTTGAAATAGAAAATGACACGACACAGAAGCAAAATGCAACCACAGCCCTCCAGTCTAACCAGAACAAATCCAGAAGACATCAAGCTACAGGAAAATGGAAGACACACACCTGAAATTTCTGAAATAATAGCAATCAAAGTAATAGCAATCAAAGTAAAGAAACAAATCTATGAGGATATAGAGGAGATCAGGTCAGAAATAATTTCTCAGATAAAAAAACTGTCAACAAAGAAATGTCAATTGCTCAGCAAATCTAGAGTAGAGATAGATTAAAAACTAGATGATGATAGGAAGAGGATGGAAACCATGAATAATCAATATAGGAAATTTATCGAATGCATGAAATAGATTCAAACAGATATTCAGGAAATTAAAAATTCTGTTGAAAGCTGCCAAAATCACTTGAAGAAAGTTGGAGACAGACTTTGAGATCTTGGAGACAGGATTGCAGCTAGCAATCATGAAAGGAATGATCTATTGAAAATAACAAAAAAATCAGGAGATAACATTTCAAAAGATGTAAGAAAAATAATGTAAGAATAATTGGTGTCAATAAAAAAGCAGGAGTCAATAAAAATGAAATAAAGCATTATTTGCAAAAATAATAGAAAACTTCCCAAGCATGGGAACAGAATCTGATATATTGAAAAGTTAGGCATATAGAACTCCAATTAGCCATAGCTAGAATGTATCTACACCCAGACATATAATAATCAAGATCTCAGAAATTCAGCACAAAAGCAGAATATTAAAAGCTGAGAGAGACAGAGAGAGAGAGAGAGAGAGAGAGAGAGAGAGAGAAAAGAAACAGATCACCTATAAAGAAAAACCCACTAGAATCATGGCCAATTTCTCAACACAAGCCCTCAAGTCAAGATGAGCTTGGAGTGAAGTATTTCAAGTCCTGAAAGAGAACAACTTCCAACCCAGATTGAGGTACCCTGAAAAACTGTCTTTCAAAATTAATGGAGAAACAAGATATTTCCATGACAAAAACAACTGAAGAAATTCATGAACACCACGCCAATACTACAAAGTGCACTAAGAGATATTCTAGATAGAGATAAAAAATACCAAAATTCACAGAACAACAACAGAAAGAAACCACAGAATAGGGCGTACAGTTAAATAGAAGGGAAAAGCTAGAAATCAAGAGCAGGAAAATAACATGACAAAGATAAGCCAATACATATCAGTCATTACCATCAATATAAATGGCCTCAATTCACCAATCAAAAGAAACAGACAACCAGAATGGATCAAGAAACAAGATCTGACAATATTCTGTATACAGCAAACATATTTAATTAAAAAAGAAATTCATAGATTGAAAGTTGAAGGATAGAAAACAATCTTCTATCCTAACAATGCAAAAGGAACCCAGAAAAAAAACCAAGAGTAGCTATTCTGTTTGCAGACAATGAAAACTTCAAATCAAGAATGATCAGAGAGATAAAGAAGGTCACTCCACATTTGTTAGGGAAAAACTTTAAGAGGAAGAGATAACAATTATAAATATATATGCACCAAATTTGGGAACAACTAATTATATAAGTAGAATATTGCTAGACATGAAAAATCAATTAAGCAATAACACAATTGTAAAAATGGACCTTAACACCTCATTGTTACAAAGAGTAGATCAACTAGACAAAAAATTAGTAAATAAATATCAGAACTGAACAAAGCATGTAAACAAATGTATGTTTATCAGGAACCTGGCCAAGAGTTCCAATTGTCAGACTCAACAATGTGGCAAGAAAAATAAAAAACAGAGACCAGTATTCCTTCAGTGGCTGAAAGTCAATATCTCTGAATCCCACCTCTCCACTCCCACAGCAGTCATTATTTATTAGCTGCACACAGTGGTAGGTGAGCTAACAAAGGATTACAATCCATCCAAAGACTCTGACTCCAGCAGCTGTAGATAATCTTATATTTACAAGTATCTTGACCCAGAGTATAACCCTGTGATGACTCATGGAGGTTTAGATGATTCCATGCTTAGAAGAGTCAATGGGAAATCCCAGGTGGGTGGTACCAACAATCCCAATCCTTCCTTTCATCCCACAAAGAAATACGCAAACCAGTCACTGTGAATCTGTGGTCCCCAACATAGTTTACAGACAGTGTTCCACCCAACAACATCAGAATACATATTCTCTTCAGCTGCACATGGAATGTTCTCTAAAATATACCATATACCAGCCCATAGGATGTGCTTAAGTAAATGGAATGCAATTGAAATTATTACATGCATATTATCAGACCACAGTGCAATGAAATTGGAAATTAATGACAAAATAAACTGCAAAAACTACATAAATACTTGGAAATTAAATAACAACCTCCTTAACAACCAATAGATCACAGATAAAATTATCTATAATTAAACAAACATGCAGATACAGCATATCAGAACTTATGGAACACAATGAGAGCAATCCTAAGAGCAAAATTTATAGCAGTCAATTTTCAAGTCAGGAAAACAGAACAAGCACAAATAACGAACCTAATGTTGTACCTCAAGCTTCTAGAAAAAGAAGACCATGTGAAACCCAAAGTCCATACAAGTGAGAAAATTATAAAGATCAGAACAGAAATTAATACAATTGAGATGAAGCAAAATAAAACAAAAACAAACAAATACAAAGAATTAATGAATTAAAGAGTCAGTTCTTTGAAAGAATAAATAGAATTGATAAACCCCTAGCCAATTTTTAAAAAAGAAGGAAAAAATTACTAAAGCCCAGCACTCATTCATGATAAAAACTCTACAGAAAATTGGAATGGATCATTTTTACCACAGTCTGATAAAAGCCATCTATGACAAACCAACAACCAACGACATACTAAATGGATAAAAACTGAAGTCTCTTTATCTAAAATCAGTAACAAGATAAAGATCTCCATTATCACCACTCCTACTCAATATAGTTATAGAAACATTAACCAGAGCAATTAGACAAGAAAGAGAAATAAAAGAAATAAGTATAGGAAAGAAATTTAAATTATCATTATTAAAATGTGACATGATACTTTACATAGAAGACTCCAAAAATTCCACAGAAAGACTTCTAGATTTAATAACCAAATTCACTAGCATAGCTGGTTACAAAGTCAACACTCAAAAATCAATAGCATTCCTGTACATGAACATCAAACTCACCGAGAGAGTGAAATTGGGGAAATCACACACTTTATAGTAGACTCAAAAAAATTGAAATACTTGGAATGAAACAAAGGATATGAAACATCTATATGTTGAAAATTGCTGAACTCTGTAAAAGGAAATAGAAAAGGATATCAGAAAATGGAAAGATATTCCTTGCTTGTAGATAGGAAGAACCCATATTGTGAAAATGGCTATACTCCCAGAAGTGTTATACAGATTTAATGCAATCCCAATCAAAATACCATTAACATACGTCACAGAACTACAGAAAACATTCTTAAAATTCATTTGGGACCAGAAGAGACCTAGAATAACAAAGGTAATTCTGAGCAACAGGAGCAAACAGGAGGCATCACAATCCCTGACTTGAAATTATACTACAAATCTACTGTGATAAAATCAGCATAGTATGGCACAAAAACATACTAGAGGATCAGTCGAACTGATTAGAAGATACAGACACAACTTCAAACAAACTCAGCCATTTTCTCTTTGACAAAAGGGCCAAAAACATTCACTGGAACAATGATAGCCTCTTTAATAAATGGTGCTGGAAAAATTGGCTCTCTATAAGCTGAATACCAAAACTAGATACATTTTTATCTCCATGCACTAAACTAAAGTCAAAATGGATCAAAGATCTAAATATTAAAACTGAAATGCTCAGTTTACTGGAAGAGAAAGTAGGTTGAAATCTTGAGGGCATACATATAGGTAAAGAGTTCATTAACAAAACCCAAGCTGCATGGGAAATACTTCAAAGAATCAACCATCTTACTAAAAATTCATCTTATCGTACTAAAAACTAAAGATCTCATCTTACTAAAAACTTTTGCACATCGCAAGAAATCACCAACAGAGTGAATAGACAACTCACAGAGTGGGAAAAAAATTTAGCCAATTGTCCCTCCAACAAAAGACTTTTATCTAAAACCCACATAGAATTGAAAAAAATCTCAGATCCCCAGATTCAAAGATCCAATCCACAAATGGGCATCTGAGATGAATACACACTTCTCAGGTGAAGAAATACAAATGGAAAATCAATATATTAAAAAAGTTCAATGTCATTGGTCATTTTAGAGATGCAAATTAAAATAACACTGAGATTCTTTCTCACCCCAGAAAGAATGGCTATTATCAAGTAATCAACCAATGACCAATGGTGGTGGGGCTGGGGAAAAAGGAATCCTTCACTGTTGGTAAAAGTGCAGACTGGTGCAAGCACTGTGAAAATCAGTATGGAGATTCCTCAGAACTCTAGGATTAGGTCCAGGATTTTATCTCAGTGGCATAAGGTAACAAAACAAAACAAAACAAAACAAAACAAAACAAAACAGTATCTAGGTATAGAGGTCCTGTTGAACCCAGCTGTTCCCCTTCTGAGTATCTTCCAAGAAGAGTTAAAACATGATACCACAGTGACATATGTGCACTCATATTTTTAGACACTCACTGTGTAAATTGCTAGATCTTGGAAACTACCCAAGTGCCCATCAGTCAAGGAGTGGGTTTTAAAAAAATGTGGCATTTTATAGAATGGAATACTACTCAGCCATAAAGAAGCATAAACCCAAGACTTTTATAGATAAATGGATACAACTTGAGATCATACTCACTAGTGAAATAAATCAGACTCAAATGTGTAAACATAGCATTGTCTTGCTGCTGTGAGAAATTGAAAGAATAGACAAGGTCTACAATAGATACTATGAAATGGGATGTAATTGTTTAAAAGGAAAAAGGAACTATGGGTTGGGTAAGTGGACAGGAAAGAAAGGACAAGGGAAAAATGCAAAGTGACTAGTCTATTAGTGTCTCTTAGTTCATTGAAAAGAAAGTTCATGCTAATACGAATTGGATAATTTTATGCTCATATGTTGTACTCTGAGTAACTAATTTGAAGGTGACAATACGTAGTGTATGAACTATTGTTATTCTCCTAATAGTTTGTCATGCAATTCTGTTTTTTCTTATTTCAAAAAATAGAAAGAAAAAAATTAGAAGGAAAAGAAAAGAAAAGAAATAAGAATGTCAAAGATCTAGGAAAATCTTCAAGATCCTTAAGTTGAGCAGAGGTTTCACGGCTCTGAATAAAGGCATTGATTTTTCCATTGTTCCTGTCTAAACAAAGCACTTTTGAAGTGTGTATATGTCTCAGGGAAAGGTGAGTGACTGGCTTCTATACTGACTTTGGTTAATGTCACCCAGTCCTAGTAACACTATCTTTCTCTTTTTTAAAAAATTTTATTTAAGGAGAAAAAACAAAACAAAACAGAATAAAGGGTAGCAACAATACAGAATTCCAAGGAAAAAAGGAAAAGAACAACAACAAAAAAACCTAAGAAATTATTACTTGACAAATTACATACTGACTTCTTGGAAATAGTTGTTCAAATTACAAAGTTAAAACATGTAAAGTAGACATTCAAACAGTGACACTTAACAGTTCTGCTCCATGATCTGACAAAAACAGCAATATGGTCATCCATCTTACCCACTCAAATGTACATGCAATTATATCAAAAGGGTAAAATTAAACACAACAAAACAGAGCAAAGTGTATCACAAGAAAGCAATGTAAGAGACATAAATTTCAAAACTAGACAATCGGAGATATTCACTCTCTATCATATTGACTCTTGTTTTCTTCCAAATAGTTGTCCATATTGTCACATACAGGGAATTCACATGAAACAACCTAGTATGGAATTGATCTGAGCAGGACGAGGAGGGCATTTCAGGTCTTCAAGACCAGACATTAGGGAAGCCATGAATGGCTGTCATAGTGTCTCACATTCTCCTCAAAACAGCTGTCCATACCTTAATGTGTGTTGAATTTAAACAAGGCAAAGCAAGCTCAGATCACTTTGAACAAAAAGTGATAATTTTGCTGGACTTCACACCATGACATTATGGAATCAGCACTGGGTATTGTAGTGTCTCTTTTTCTTCAAAGTCGTTCATTTCAACATGTGTTATATAGTTGGTTCTCGTAAACTGTTTATAAGCTCTACACATGCATGAGTCTCTACATGTATATCTATCCTTTCTGTATTAGAGTTAAAAACAAAACAAAACAAGATAAAACAAAACAATTCCTAGAAAAGCATGAGGCAAACAAGTCACATAAAACTGCAATACAAGGTGATCTACAATGGTTACTGTGATGTCTCAGCAGTATATAACAACATTAATAAAAACAAAGCATTGGAGACATTATAAGACTTCAAAACCAAGTAATAATCAAACCAGAGTGGGTATCTTAGTGAATCTTGTCATCTTCAGTGTAGTTGCCTATACTCTAGACTTGATGTTATCAACCATAACAGATTTAAATAAAATCAGTCAATATAGAGTAGCAATCTAACAAACCAGATTCAAATAAGATCAGTCATAATAAGACAGTATGAGTTATAAAGGGCTTCAGATTAAGTTGATAGTAAAATTAGGGATGATTACCATAATATGTCCTCTTATTTTTGGGATAGCTGACTATGTCCTCAAGTCTAGTGTAAGTAGACAAACTAGAACAGCATGTAATCCATCCAAGCGGAGTGGTGAGAATAATGTAAATTTTAAATCTTGTTACCCAATTAACAATATCCTCTGCCTCCCTTTTTTAGATAATTACTCCCCTTTCACTCCCATGGAGTGCACTGCTTGTTTTGGGTCCCACTGCCTCCCTATATAAAGCATCTCAATGGACCTTATCTCCTGATCTACTCTGCCTGTGTTTCTGTCTGTTAATATTTCAAGGCCATCTATACTAGAGATTACAGCCAATCTTCTCTGCCTTATTTCTGCTATTGTTTTTCTGCCATTGGTTGTCTATTTTTCTGTTCCACTCCACCATCTGCCCTGTTCACTGAGGCCTCTCTGCCACTGTTCCTGAAATTCTTGTTCTCTCTCCCTAGACTGTCCTTCAGTATTTTTTGTAGGGTTGGACTGGTGGTCACAAATTCTCCTAGTTCCTCTTTGTCATGGAAGCATCTTGTTTCTCCATTAATTTCTAGAGAGAGTTTTGCAGGATACATCAATCTGGGCTGGAGATTGTTCTCCTTCAGCACTTGAATTACTTTACTCCAAGCTCTTCTTGACCTGATGGTCTGTGTTGA
>PVJX010043731.1:0-13501 GCA_004027295.1 Dolichotis patagonum
CACTGACAGGGAGAGAACAAGGCAGCATCTCCTGAGAATCAGCCATGCTGGAACTTGGGGTTCCACCAAGAAGGCAATGAGCCATCCTTCCTGGTAAGCAGTGCAAGCCGCAGGCACACCACGGGGAGAACAAGTCAGTGTCTCCCGTGAGCCTACCTGCACGCAGACTGAGAATCAAATGTCCAGTTGTCCTCCTCCCCGCCCCATTAGTAACTGGATGGTGTTGAGGACAGCCTGCTTTGATAGCAACTAACATACATAAAGCAACTAAATGCTTATATTGTCTGGTTGATTATGCTGACCTGGGGCCAAAGGTCTGAGCATCTCTTGGGAGGATGATAGTATGCAATATAGCAAATGGGGGGAATTTCCTTCTATCTTGTCTTTGAAGGCCAATATTGTTTTCACTCTTTTGCTTTGTTCTGATCAATTGTTTTGGACTAGTCAATATTCTGTTTTGATTGGTTTTATAGTATTCTGTCTTTGGTTGGATTTTTCTGTACTTGATTGAATGGACAACTATTGTGAACATAACAAGATATACTATGGTATACTATTATTGTTACCCTGGTATCCTGCTCTGAAATTCTGTACCAATTTCAGTGCATTGTCTTGATTGGCTTTGTTTTGTCTTGTTTTGCTATATTTTACTATTTTTAAAATAAAAAATAAATAAATATACATATTAAAAAACTGGAAATTGAACACATGTGCAGGGCAGCAGCATGGCTGGGGCAAGATAAATACTGAGGACACCTGGCTCCAACTCCAGTTAACTAAAGACTGTAGCCACAGGCATTTCACCCCTGTAGTGAAATGCAACATGAGGATCTTCTAAAATACTTCTTGTTAACATAATTTGTTACTTGCAAAGTCTTTGAACCACTCCCAAGGTCTGTTCAATTTCCTGTGTTTTCCATTGTAACCAAGTAAATATGGGTGACCCAGAGGCATCCCCTGTCTTAACCACTAGAGTCCCTGAACTCTGTAGAGGGTTTTGATCCTCCTGGAGTCCTAAAATCATACCACTTACCTCATTTATTTTAAGCCTTCACTGTACACTCATTGGGATATTGGAAATCTAGGCCAGGTCCCTGATAACTGGTGCCTGAAACAGGGACTTGAAATCCTTGGACCAGGCATTTTAGCCTGAATGAGTCAGCCCACCCTGAGTGGAAAGCCTGGATATGGAGGAGGTCTTCACAGGATGAAAAACCTCACCTGGGAACACCGGGAGAAGAGAGGGAAGAACAAGAGTGAGTCTTCCTGCTGTGAACAAGCCGTTTTATCCAGGAGTAAAACTAGGGCCAGGGATATAGCTCAGTGGCAGAGCATCTGCCTGGTAAGCTCAAGGCCATGAGTTCCATTCCTAGAAACAACAAAAATAAGCAAAAGTTTTTAGCAGAGGAACAAAGGTATGTATGGACACTCTAAGGCCTGCTTAAATGTTCAGGGGTTTATGTACCAAATAAAGCACCTCAAAAAAGTTTAAAAGAAGTAACCGAATATAATCCATGGTTTCCTCAAATAGGCACTATAGATACTGATAATTGGGAACGAGTTGGAAAAAATCTTAAAAAGGCACATAGCACAGGAAACATCATTTCCTCCTAAGAGGTTCTCAGTTTGGAACCCAGTTCATTCAGTTTTGAGTCCATTACACAGCTCATAATCAACAGCTTCTGATTTGGACATAGACAAGGTAAGAAGAAACAGTGGGGGAAAGGACACTTCTCATTTGCACCCAGCAGGGGAGAAAAGTGAGTAGGTAGTGAAAAACAGACAGGCTTGAGAGAAGCCAAAGAGACAAACAAGCTTAAGAGAATTCAAAGGGAAACTGGCTTACAAGAAACCAAAGGAAAAAAATGTATCTATCTTACTAGTTGTTAGGCATGGGACAAATACATTCTGAAGAATCACAGATATATATGGAACTGTTTGCTGTATGTTGATTCCAGTATTTACTCTTCTGTTGTGGATTTTGATTAAAAATCCTGACGATTACGGGTTTATTGGGATGGCCACAAGGAAACTGGCTTTTTTAAAATCAAGTCCCAACTAGGGCAGGGAACCAGAGAGCTCCACTGAGCCTGGAGCTTGGCCAAGACAAAGGAGGTAAAGAAACAATGTTGCTTTTTTTTAGCAGCAAGGGGAAATCAAGGTTACAGTTCAATATACTCAAAACACTGTTCAAATCTCCCTGGATTCTTGCAGTGCTCAACTGGTTATTCTTCCCTTGACAAAAATTGGAAAATCTATACATTAAAAAAAGGGTATCTAAGGGTTTTGGATCTTCTGATACTTATAGGGTTCCACAGATTAAGCAGGCTTATACTAAGATACAATTGATAAGTAAAGAAAAAGCATTTAAAGGGCTTTTAGACACAGGAACAAATGCTTCAGTTATTGCCCAGTGCCATTGGCCTATGGCATGGCCTCTGGATGTGACAACTACCACTCTACAGGTGTGAGCAATGTTTCTCACCCTAATAAAAATGCTAAATTGATTTAACCTGGAGGGATACAAACTGTTCCTTTGCTGTCACATGCAATTGTCTTGCTTTTGAGTTATAAATTTATGGTCAATTTAGAATAGCAGCCACAAGGGTGTGGAGGAAAATTCCTTCAGTGGGTGAGAGAGACATCCCAAAATTTGATTTCTAGCCTTCAGGGGCTAAAACCATTTCAGAAATTTGCCTTTTAAAGTACATATAAATGGTTTAAGGCACAGAGATTTTCCCTGGGCCTGACCTGGCCTGGCTTGGTGAGGTGGGACCCATGCCTTGGAGCTGGCGTTTGCAGCCCTGCCTCCTGTATGCTAAAGAGCAAACACCTCCAGGGCCTGCCACGCCTTTCAACGGCTGGCCTGCTGGCAGCACCACAGCACTGGGCCCAAAACTGGGAAGGCAGGAGGAGGTTCCTGAGAGGTGGGACACAGACAGCTGTGCTCAGCCGGAGCCATCCCGGTTTTTCCCATAGCCTGCATACGCACTTTATGCATCAAAAGTTTACACTGCACTGGCACTGGAGTCCCCAACAATAATGGGGCCTCTAGGCCACAGCAGGAACACAACCTGTGTGTCGCCAAAGCAAGACAGCCCAAGGTGCCTAAGTAGCAAATACAGTTTTCTTTTTTTCTCTATACCTTACTACAAAAATTCCTTATAATCTTCAGGTCTAAAAATAATTAAATGTGCTCACAATTTAAATTTCACAAAACAAAAGGAAGAATTCACCTCATAATAGATTTCATTTGTCAGAGTATACTATCTAAAAATTTTAAAATTCTAATAAAGATGTAGCTACTGCAGCAGAAAGATAATATAATCAAATAAAAGCTAAAAAGAGTCCATTGGAAAGTTCTCCATAATGGACAATAAAAGGACCAGTCCAGTGCTAATATGGGGTCGAGGGTATGCTTGTGTTTTTCTGGAGAATGCTGAATGGCCTCTCTGGGTGCCAGAGTGTGCTGTCTGGCTGTATCACGGACCCGATCCCACAGGAGTTGATTCCATCTCTCCAGAAGCTGCTACTTGGTCCTATGACCAGGATGCCCAGGAATGGTATGCAAAAACAAAACTAAAGGTCTAAATAGGTGACGAGTATATAAAGATAACCAAACTGAAAGTTTAATGAAAGAAAGGGACACACAATTTACTAGTATTCTAAAGATAAAATATAAAATATATGTTAATTGTAGATAAGATTTTGTCTTTACTCAATCCTTTTATGTGAGATCTCTGCTAATTGAATTATAAAAAATCTGACTAGTCAACTTATAGTTATAAATTCTAAAATTGTAAACAATTATAATTCAATTTAGCTAAAAGTATATTTGAGTACACTCTGATGTGTATGATGTTTGTCAGTCTGTCTGTGTATCTGTTGTCTGTTTGTCCAGTCTGTGTAAGCAGTTGTTGGGAGTCAAATGAGCTAGTGATCATTCATGCATATGGAGTCAAAAGTGCAAGTGCCATACAGGTGTGCCCAAGTGGCACAGAGCATCTGAGAAATGCCCTGAGGGCATGGGGTGCTGGAGGTGAACAGGTGTTCCAACACTGAGAGCACAGGTGTTAAGAAGTGAGCTAGCTCAGCAAGGGGGCGTGATACAAGTATATACATAGCCCCTGGGGAACTTAAGAGTTCTCGCAGACCCCAAAAAACTGTGTGCCTGTTTCTGTGTTTGTTTGAATCTGTACAGATCATCTATGAAATCGCCTATCCGAGTTTGTCCACTCTGTAAACAGCTGTTCCTTTTATTTTCAGCTCAACAATTTTTTGTTTTTTCCTTTTTCTTTTGCATTTTTGGATCATTTGATCAAAGGTTTGTTGGACTTACAGATTTACAAAGCATGCTTCCACTTGGATTGCCACCTGGTCCAAATGACACAAAGACTGGATATATAAATGTAATATATATTGTTGTTTATTATGGACTTCAGAGTCTCATTGTTTAAAAAATTAATGGGTTAAATGTTATGATTGGGTTTTTAATGTCATTAAAAATATAAATAAATAAATAGAATGATATGAATAAAAATACAAATAAAAACTATATATTTTATTAAGATAAGTAAACAAAATCTTTTGGCGTTGGAATTATTGGACAGGACTCTGAATGATAAATAAGAAACCAGCTGCCTGGTAACATTTTTAGCCAGCTCTTGTTTATTCATCAGAGGCCTCAGTGATCTCCATAGCCTTATGGGAGACACCCCAACTAAAGTTATTTATAATATGTTCACATTGGTCATCATCAAAAGAAATAATACAATAAAATTTTTGATTTAAAAATGCTCAGATACAAAGGTTTCATATGGCTATGACAGATTGTTATTAGCTTCATGGTATATTAATGTATTTATGCTTCCAGATATGCAAAATGTAAAACAGGGATTGTTTGTGGTAACAAAATTTTGTTTCATATTCAGACCTCTGCTGGTACCAAGAACTTATGAGATTCTCATTCCACTAAAGGTCAATAAGTTAAGTCAAAGCTTCCATGTATTAGATACGGATGATTGACTAACAGGGGGATTTTATGTCAAAACAAACATTTGGCTATATTGCAAAATGTCATAATTTTCATGCTATAATGTTATATATGGTTTTGATTTCTGATTTTCTGTGTAAAATATGTAACAGTTAACACTATATGTATTCAAATGTTAAAATATGCATGGATAAGAAAAAATAAGTTTCATTTAATGTTCTAAGGTGTTTCATATTTAGCTAAGACAGTAATGTTAAACTCACTGCCTCTGATACACTGTATTGTTATCAATCTTTTCTTCTGGGTGTTCAACAACTAAGGTTTAAAGAACAAAAATCAGAGAGACAGATGGGCTAAGAAGATAGCTAATATTTTTCCCCAGCCCTTTAAAGTCAATGAGGTCCCAGGATATAAATATACTTCTGCTTGTATCATCCACAGATACTCAGTGAGTCCCTGGTCTTTTGGTCAAGAAGATTATGAGACCACAGAGGAAAACAATCTTTGATGAATGGTGTGCCTAATGAGAGTCACCAGGAGAAAAAAATCTACCAAGCTTTCATGTAAAGCAACTTGGTCAAGCAATGGCTGTGATTCAACCTGATGGTTGACACTGACTGTAGAGCCAAAAGGTGCTATAAATGGTTCAAAAGCAATTCCTGAGGAGACTTAACTGACCTGAGAGATAACACAAATCTGATTGCATTTAATACAGGTCTCACCTTAACTTGATAACTTCAAAAGGTATAATGCAGTAAAAATGATGATCTTGAGGCTTTTTTAGGTAAATGGAAGCAATTTGAGACTATCCTCATAAGTGAAATAAGTCAGACTCACATATGTAAATATCGTATTGTAGTATAAAAAATAAAAATCTATAAGAGTAATAACATACAAAATGGGTAAGAGACATTGTAATAATGAAAGAGAAAGAAAGTGCTCTAGAGGATATAATGTGTGTATGTTTTGATTGAGTGATTTGTACTCAATCTATAGCAGCACAGAGATTTTGTTTACTCTCTCCCAAAACCAGCTTTTTGATTCATTAATTCATTTTTTGTTTTTAGTTTCAATTGCATTAATTTCTGCTCTGATCTTTTCAATTTCCTCTCTTCTAGAGCTTTTGGGTTTAACTTGCTTTTCTTTTCCTAGAAGTCTGAGATGTAGCATTAGGTTGTTTATTTGTGCTCATTCTGTTTTCTTGATATGACAATTTATTGCTATATATTTTCTTCTTAAGACTGCTTTCATTGCATCCCACAGATTATGGTATGTTGTTTCCGTATTTTCACTAAGTTTTAAGTATTGTTTTATTTCTTCTTTAATTTCATTTGTAACCTACTGGTTGTTCAAAAGGTTGTTATTTAATTTCCATGTATTTATGCAGGTTTTGCAATTTCTTTTGCCAGTAATTTCCAATTTTAGTGTGCTATGGTCAGATAATATGCATGGGATAATTTCAATCCCTTGTATTTACTTAAGAATGTTTTATGGGTTATTATATGGTCTGTTATGGAGAATGTCCCATGTGCAGCTGAAAAGAATGTGTATTCTGTTGTGTTGGATGGAATACTCTCTAAATATCTACTAAGTCCATTTGCTCACAGGTATGATTCAGTTCTATTATTTGTTTGCTGACCTTTAGTCTAGTTGATCTATCTCTTTGTGACAATGGGATATTAATGTCCCCTGTTATAATTGTGTTCTTGTGTATTTCATTTTTCATGTCCATTAGAATTTGTCTTATATAGTTGGGTGCTCCTGTGTTTGGTGCATATATATTTATAATTGTTAGTTCTTCCTCTTGAATTTTTCCACTAACAAGTATATAGTAACCTTCTTTATCTCTTTTAATCATTTTAGGTTTGAAGTTCATATGTCTGCAAATGGAATAGTTACCCCTGCTTTTTTCTGGGTTCCTGTTGCGTGGAATACTGTTTTCCATTCTTTGACTTTTAATCTATGAGTTTCCTTTTGAGTCAGATGTGTTTCTTGTATACAGCATATTGTGGGGTCCTGTTTCTTGATCCATTCTGTCAACCTATTTCTTTTGATAGTTGAATTGAGGCCATTTACATTTATGGATATAACTGATATGTACTGGCTCAACTTTGCCATGTTATGTTCCAGTTGTTTGTTCTCTGCTTTTCCCCCTTGTTTAATTGCTTGTCCTGCCTGGTAATTTCTTTTCATTGTTCTGGAGATTTTGGTCATTTTTATCTCTATCTAATATGTCTTTCAGTACTCTTTCTAAGGTTGGTTTGGTGGACATAAATTTCTTCAGTTGTTGTTTGTCATGGAAATATCTTGTTTCTCCATTAAATTTGAAAGAAAGTTTTGTTGGGTACATCAATCTGAGTTGAAAGTTGTTTTGTTTCAGGGCTTGAAACACCTCACTCCAAGTTCATCTTGACTTGAGAGTTTATGCTGAAAAGTCTGCCATGATTCTAATGGATTTTCCTTAATAGGTGAGTTGTGTCTTTTCTCTAACAGCTTTTAGTATTGTGTTTTTATGTTGTATGTCTGGGATCTTAATTATTATATGTCTGGGTATAGATTTATGTTGGTTGTGACTGTTTAGCATTCTATATGCCTCACTTATCTGCATATCATATTGTTTCCCCATGTTTGCTATTACTTCTGTGAATAGCTTACCTATGTCATTTGCATTGACTCCTGCATCTTCACTGATGCCTATTAGTCTTACATTGTTTCTCTTGGTAGCATCTTGAAGCTGCTGGATTGTCATTTCATGTTGCTTTGTTATTTTGAAAAGTTCTAGCCTTTCATGATTGCTAATTGCGATCCTGTCCTCAAGGTCCAAAATTCTATCCTCAGCTTCATTTAAATGGTTTTGCCAGCTTTCAGTAGAATTTTTTGTTTGTTGGATGTTTCTTTGAGTTTGTTTCTTGGATTCTGTTTGTTTTCTATATTGTTCATTCAAGGTTTCAATCAGCTTCCCATGCTCTTGTGCTTTTTCATCTATTTCTTCTCTAGCTGCACTGAGCAACTCCTTTACTAAGGTTGTTATTTCTGTCTTTATCTAGGAGATTACTTATAATTTGATTTCTTCTATAGCCTCATGGATTTATCTTTTTATTTCACTAGCTATCTTTTTAGGGATTTCCGGTGTGTGACTTTTGAAGTCCTCTGTTTCAATGGCTCCTTTACTTGCTCCTGATGGACTAGATGTTTGAGATTCGATTTTGCTTTTTTGTTTTGTCATTTTCACCTTTTGGGCTAATATTTGGTCTTTCAATCCCACTAATCTCACCTATCAGTAGTTTATATCCTAGGGTCCTACTGTGTGATCAATGTTTGTCCAACTGCTGGGTGTCACAATGAGGAGGTGGGCTAGTCACCTCAATTCCTCCTGCCAGGCCTGTTGGGTGAGTCCTATATTCTTCCTAGGCTGACAAACCTAGGAGTATTGATGTAGATCAACCCTTAGTTCTTGCTGTTACTATATAGGTTGTTCCAGGTCACCAGATCTCCCTGTCTATAGTGTTTGTCTCAGCTGGGGCCCTACTGTGTCAGTGGGTATCTCATAAGCCCTTCTGATTTTCTCCAGGTTGGAAGAGGCCTTATTGGCACCCTCATCAACCTACCCAATGTTCTCTATATGGAGGAAGTACTCACCCACACTCTTGCCAAGGTCGCCAAAGTTCTACTTCTGGAGGGGCTTGGCTATTGCTCCTGTTTACCCACTAAAGGTGGCAAACTGTATTGCTATTTTAGGGGCAAACTCACCACACTGATGGAAGCCTGCTGAGGTCTTCTGTTTGGATGAGGGGCTACTGAATCTCACACTGACACAGCATGGTTAATCTACGGCAGTCCAATGTTCTGGGGGGAGGAGTAGGAGGTGAAGATCAACAGCAATAATAGGTCCAGAAGGTGGGGTGTCCCAGACGGCAGCAGCAGGGTGGCAGGGGCTCAGAAGAGGCTGGCTTGGCCTGGCTCTGCGTGCCCCTGGAGGTCCTGTGTCCTGTTGCTGGTCCTGGGTCTCCTGGTGGACCACGGGACAGCAGGGGCATGGCAGGGGTGGGCATGGCAAGGGAGGGTCCAGTCTTGCATGCTGCTTTTGGTCCTGGGTCCTGCAGCAGATGGGGGAAAGGTGGATGGTGGTGGGTAGCAGGGGTGGGCTCGGGGCCCGGCCTTGTACACCACTGCTGGTCCTGGGTCCCACAGTGGACTGTAGGGGCATGGATAGATTCTTTTTCTGTAGAGTCTAGGGCAAGCATGATGTTTTAACACACAAGCCAGGTTTTCTATACAGCCTCACACTCTGACTCAGCACCAAACAGAAGGCAGATGGCACCTACCTAGTTCATGACAGTCACCTAGGAAAAAAGCCCTTGTCCTTTCAATTAGGTCCCTTGTCAGAGAGGACCAGAGGCAGGGGCATCCTGTCCTTGGCATCTTTGGCCAGGAGAGATGGAGTGCTCTGTCATGCAGCAATGACTAGTGAAACATGCTGCTAGCAGCCAGCCTAGTGTGACTTCAGTGATGCAGTGTCCCTCGGGTCTCCATCTATGGACAAGGGCTCAGGTTGCCTACAGGCTGAAGCATTGACATACATCCTCACAAGGAGACCCCACATCATAGAGGGTCAGTCCTGCCAGTTCAGGGAAGTCATCTGTCAAGATATATGCCCAAAGGCCTTAAGAGAACAGATCTACATGCAATACTTTAGTATGTGAGGCGGTTTGTGCCCTACAACTCTGGTGTCACACATGTGCAAGCATGAACAAAAGAGTCATGATTGTTAGGGTGACCTGAACTCTATGAAGAACACTCACCCTCTATGTCCTATATTCTCAGCACTTTAGAATTTCCAGAACAGCCCCACTCCTGTCAACCCATGCTGCTCTTGAAGACTGGTAGAAAGGCCTCCAGGGCTTGCATGGGGAAACTGAGGTCAGGGAGGGGGTGGCTTGCTCAAGTTTGCTTGGCAGTCATCAGCAGACCACCGCCAAAACCCAAGGGGAAGCCCATGACTCTTGAGTTGCCCAAATTGAAGGGATAAAGACCCCCACAAATTGGAAGCAGGGACTCAGGCATTTGCACATACCTGTGTACAGTGACATCATATACAAGAGCCAAAAGATGGGCTCAAGTGCCCACTGATGGATGAGTGGCTGAACAAAGTGCAGTCTCAGCCATACAGTAGAATACTGTCCAATTTTAAAAGGAATTCTGCACATCTCAACATGGATGGGCCTGGAGGACAGGATGCTGAATGAAATAAACCAAACACAAAAGGACAACCTTATATGATTGTCCTTATGCAGTGTCCCTAGAGGAGTCAAATTTATAGAGACATAAAGTAGGAAGGTGGCTCTCAGTGGCTGGGGTAAGGAGAATGGAAGTTCATGTTTCATGGGAACAGAGTTTGAGAAGTTGGAAAGTTACACAGATGGGCAAGGGTGATGGCTGTATAGAGTGTGAAGGTTTTAAAGCCACTGGGATATGTACTAAAAACAGCTGTGGTGGTCAACTTTCTGTTAGGTATATTCATCATGATTAAGAAGAACAACAGTGCTTCCCAGGATCCACAGGGCAGACCTTTGCTGAGTCAGTTAAACTTTTAAACTTCTCAAGTTGACACAGTGAATCAACCATTACATCTTAGAGCATAAGCAGCAGCCCTAGAGCATGTCCACTATGCCCTAGGATGTAGAACTGCTGAGTTACTCAGTTAAGCTTCTAGACTTCTCGAGTTGACACAATGTATCAACCATTATAATTCTTTGTCCTTTTGTAAATGATCTAGCTCCCTGCTTCCTATTTAGATAATGGTTTTTATTTTGCTCTTTATTTATACTTTGCATTTCTAACATGAGAAACCACATGATATTTAAACTGATTTATTTCACTTAACATCCTTGTCTCAACGTGCATCCATTTTCCTACTAATGACTCAAGTTTGTCCTTCTTTATGGCAGAGTCGTACTCCATGGTGTATAAATAACACATATTCCTTAGCCATTCAACTGTTGGAGGACATATAGGTTGCTTTCAAGACTTATTTATTATGTGTGCTGCTATAAACATGGGTAGGCATGTATGTAAAGCTTTTCTTATTTCTTCTGTTATATTCAATATCATTCCTGTGGGGAAAACTTGCTGTTTGGACACTTCTGGCATTTAAAACCACATTTCTTAGCTTTGATGAAATACTTTGCTATTACATAAATGAGATGCACTTGTATACCAGGTAATGTCCATTTGTGGTCATTAAACATTACTTTCTAAGCTTATAAAAGATCTAAACATATTTTTAAAAAATTCTTGTCAGTGATATTAAACTTCCTATATCTGTTAAACAGAAAATCACATGATTACATCTGTATTACAGAGCCAGATTCTAAATTTCATCTCAAAAGTAAGGAGCTAAGTTGATATATAAAGGACTTCCATGTAGCTGTAATGCTAATTATTGCCTACTTCTTTATATGTTAAACACATTTATGTTCTTTAAGTGTAAAAAGCTTTCTAAAGTGCAGAGTTTAAAAAGCACCTTGTCATACTGTCCCCCTCAAATCAGAACTCTTTGTAATGACTGTCTCAGGTGTATGTTTACATTTTTATAATTATATTATAATACATGCATGGTCACACCAATAATTAAAAGATTAAACATTAGTCACCTAGAGTACACCTGTAAACAATTACAATCTACTGTATTTTGCTCTTGTTGGTTTTGTATTTTTCTCACTGGTCTATTGTCTGTCAGCATTCTGCAGTTCTATGGCTTCTAGCAGACAACAAACAGTATGTTAAGATAAAAGCCAGATAGGATATGACACTGATTCCCAGTACCCAGAAAAATGATCACAGTAAACATGAGGACTCACTGCTCCCACTTTGCAACCAGTATAATGGACCTTCTGGGTGTGCAACAGTCATGGTGTGCACACTGAAGCTAGATGACGGGAGGACACCCATGTTTTGAAGTCAGCTAGGACCCAGGGAATGGTGGGACCACTCCAATAGGGCCCTGCAATTCCAGTGAGCAGGGGGACTGTGGACCCCTGAGGATAGATTCCCCCAGTGCACCTTCTACAAATAGGAGGGTCACTGAAGAATAAAGCTTTTCCTGCTTCTAGGGAAGCCACAAGGCCAAGAAAGACCATGACCTATCACGGCAGATGACACAACTGATAGGAGAAGCAGAACGGAAGAAAGCTTTCATATGTCCTATCCATACTTCCTGAGGGTCCTTAACTGACCTTAATAATAACAAGAGGTTAATTCTACCTACTTGGTGTTAAATGGAAAAATATAACCAAAAAGTAGTATGGTGAATAACACACACACACACACACACAGAGAGAGAGAGAGAGAGAGAGAGAGAGAGAGAGAGAGAGAGAGAGATTTCTATGTATTCTTCCTTATGATTAAGCACAACAAAGTCTCTCAGGGGAAAAGAGAATAGTTGTAACATAGTCAAAGATCATGATAGGGACAAACTCACTCTTGAGCCCTTAACCTGTTACTCAACAGAAACATGATTTGTGTTTTGTCTGAGACAGTCAGAGACTTAAAGTAGTGTCTGCTAAAAACCATGACTCTTACTTTGGGTCTCCAGATACCCAGTGGGTAACTGAGGTACAAAAAACTTGACCTTCATTTTGTAAAACCTTGGATCAAAACTTCTCAGCTCTACATGCAGGCATGTTGGTGAGCATCCACCTGAAACTTGGCAAAACAAGATTTCTTAGCCCAAACTTTACCCAGCCTGTCTCATTACCCTTCAAAACTGAGGACATCAGGGTAAGAGAATTACAGGGACATTCAGCTATGCCCAGAATCTCCATTTCCCTATATCTATGATCACTTTGAATTCCAGCTGAATGAAGTAAATCACATTGTCCTATAAAATGTTCAGAGAGTAGAGGGACCTGTGTTATGTTGGGGAAACGTGGTACTGTTGGATAAATGGAGAGTGTGACAATGTAACCAGACCTTCATGGAAGACATAAAATTGTACAATAAGCCACCAAGGGATGGACAGATTGAAATACCATCTGGTCATGGTGCTGGATGGGTTGGGATTAGGGTTAGGGGTAGAGTTAAGGTTAGGGATGGCTTGGTTTCTCCCTTCTCTGGGTCCACTTACACCTCTTATCACTTCTCTTCTCGATCCACCTTTATTTAACATACCTGTGCATTTTATCTCTGCCAGGCTACATTCTATCAAATTACAGATGTCCCAGCATTCATTTCATCCCTCCCACTATATCCTTCTTTCAATCCCGCTTTAGAGTGGGCTACCCCAAGCTTTTGCTTATAATCTGGCCCCACTCACCCTTGATGGCTTTATAGATTAAATATCTAGCTTACAACAGTTCCTGAAGATGAGATCTCTGTACAAATGTCAAATATTTGACTTCGTTGATCTTTCAGAGGAGGAATGTGCCCAGGATTGGACAGTGTACCACCATCTGGACTTGACCTACCATTCTAAACAAACTACGGGTCACCATGTCTCAGCACTACTGA
>PVJX010043732.1:0-13519 GCA_004027295.1 Dolichotis patagonum
TAATACAGAAAGGATAGATATACATTTAGAGACTCATGCATGTGTAGAGCTTATAAACAGTTTACGAGAACCAACTATATAACACATGTTGAAATGAACAACTACTTTGAAGAAAAAGAGACACTACAGTACCCAGTGCTGATTCCATAATGTCATGATGTGTAATCCAGCAAAATTATCATTCTTTGTTCAAAGTGATTTTAGCTTGTTTTGTTTTTTTTTAAGTTCAACACACATGAAGGTATGGACAGCTGTTTTTAGGAGAATGAGAGACACTATGACAGCCATTCTCGGCTTCCTTATTTTCTGGTCTTGAAGACCTGAAACGCCCTCCTCATCCTGCTCAGATCAATTCCATACTATGCTGTTTCATGTGAATTCCTTGTATGTGATAATATGGACAACTATTTGGAAGAAAACAAAAGTCAGTACGATAGAGAGTGAATATCTCCAATTGTCTAGTTTTGGAATTTATGTCCCTTCCATTGCTTTCTTGTGATCCACTTTGTTCTGTTTTGTTGTGTTTAATTTTACCCTTTTGATATAATTGAGTATATATTTGAGTGGGTAAGATGGATGACCATATTGCTGTTTTTTTTTGTCAGATCATGGAACAGAACTGTTAACAGTCTCACTGTTCGAATGTCTAATTTACATGTTTTAACTTTATAATTTGAACAACTATTTCCTAGAAGTCAGTATGTAATTTGTCAAGTAATAATCTCTTAGGTTTTTTTGTTGTTCTTTTCCTTTTTTCCTTGGAATTCTGTATTGTTTCTACTCTTTATTCTGTTTTGTTTTGTTTTGTTTTGTTTTTTCTTTCTTCTCTTTAAATAAAATAAAAAAATACTTTAGACTCCTTCTAGTGACAGCTGCATGAATTCTTGATCTCTTCTATCAATCTTCCATTAATTATGAAGTTAGCAGCAATAATAAATTCTAGTGGTGTTTACTAAGAGTCAAGCACCTGTATATTTAACATGTACTTATCATTCTTTTTCAATGTTTTAATGACCATCATATAGGGTATGTACTGTTTTTACTCCTGTTTTATATATGAAGACATGAGGCACAGTTACCCAACTTGCCCAAGGTGACATAAAGAGTGTCAGAGGCAGGCACTTGCAAACAGTTTAGCTCCAGACAAGATGCTTATTATGTCTTCTGGACTTGCATACATCTATTATTTCTGACCTACTTTTTAAAATATGTGTTCATGAAATTGTGGGCTTCTTTTGTTTTCAGCAATAGCTTGTATACTACTTGGTTCATTAGAAATGTATGTTGAATTTTAATAAATAGCATTTTTGCATTTATTTTTTTACTCATGTACAAAATATTAATCTCATTAAACTTTTTGCATTCCACTTTTAATAAAGATATTGCTTGTCAAAATGTTAAGTGTTTTGCATATATTTTTCATTGGGCTGTACCTTTCCCTTTTATATAACATATTTTTAAAGATCTATACTCACAACTTTCCTTCCAGTTTCTGTGTTCTGAGTTTTGATCAGTTAAATCCATGGCAAACACTTTTCTTTGAAACTTTGGAAGAACTGTGACTACTCACCCACATAGCCTCTTGCCCTAAAATCTAGCAACAATTTTATCTCATGAGTCATGGAAAATTTCACATTTTCTTTTCTTGCATTTCTGTCTATATGTGTTTCTCAGTTTTGCATTCAGTCCTGTACCTTTTTATTTGGTTACTGCTGTCTTTGTAAAACATTTCTTGTTTTGGTTTGAGTTCTCAGTTCTGTGAAGAACGTGATAAGCTTTCTCAAATGTACAGACATCATACCTTAAACCAAATATATACTCCATAAATTCAGGTGAAGAAAACAAACTAAAAGAAATAAAATGAAAATCTCAAACACTTGAACCTTTAGATAATTGTATAATAAACTATAATATCTTCAATATTTTCTATAACTTGTAGACATCACCAAATCAATTGATTTTAATTCATAAAATTTCCATGTGGTGTTGCTTTATAATACATCATACTTTTTACTTGATATCTCAATTTTTATATTGTCATGTATGTGGTATATGCATGTTTAGCAGAATATTACCAACTATAACAGGCTTGATACTTGGGGATTTAAATTTACACATTTTCTAATATAAAAACTAATAATTTGTAAACAAGAAAAGAAAAATTATGCCAAAAAGAAGCCTGAAAATCTAATGATTGTTATAATTTAATGGTATTAATATTTTTACTTAGTTTTTTAGGGTGAGATTTTTGGTGTGTCACTTTGACTTGATCAGTTTTTACTTTTTTTAAACTTAGCCTAAGTATTACTATGAGGGTAATTTGCAAATGTAATTATTTGAGATTACTATGATCTCTGGTCTGATGATGGAATCAATTAAGAGGTCTTAAAATCCTAAAAATGAAGAGGAAGGAGTAAGGGAAAAACAGAGAGAGAGAGAGAGAGAGAGAGAGAGAGAGAGAGAGAGAGGGAGAAATCCTACCTAGATGACAGCAGCAGCTTTGGCCTATGCCCATGGAGCTCATCTTTCCCATAATACTCCATTCCTGACTGACCATTTTGACTATTTTATGGATTTTAGACTTGTTTAGACATTCACTACAACTCTCTAAGTTAATTCTTCATAATAAATAATCTATCTATTTATCTCGCTATCTATCTATGTATCATCTGTCTGAACACCAATCTATTTATCTAAATACCACTTATATCTCCTGCTGATTTTGCTTCTCTGGTTGAACCAAATTTATTTCATTACTGTCTTCTTCAATATATTGTTATCTATTTGTACTTTAGAAAATTATTTTATCTTTTTTACAATAAAAGTATAACAGCACCAAAATTTTATGTTACAAAAATTTTTTTGAGGGTATGTTTTGTTCAATTTCTTCCTTGATACTACTTTGCTTATACACTCAAGCTTACTATTCATCTTAAATTTTTGTGTATGCTAGAGTTTTGTATATATTATAAGATAACAAGTACTATATTCTGGGCATGGTTCATCCCTGAAAGAAGTGGAGACTAATGGGAAGTTATTGGGATCGGTGCCCTTGGAAGGGGTTAACATCTTTTCTTATAATGCTAGCTAGGGAGCATGAGAGATGATTGCTATGACAGAGCAAGGTTGGCCCTTCTTCATTCTTTGGCTGCCTATTTGAACACATCATCCTCTTTTTGCATTGCACCACAATGTCATCTGCAATCATATGATGTTGTTAGAAGGCCCTTGCCATAGCTGACAGCTGTTTGAACTTTGCACCTCCTTAATTGTGAACTAAGTAAACTATTAATAAAATGACCCAGCATCAGGTTCTTGCCTTTAGCAGTGGACAGCAGACTAGTATAATGACATTTTTATCTTTAAATATTCAGTTTTTCTAAGAATATGTGTTGAAATAGCTCTTCTGTACTTGAATTACCTTGTCATCTTTATAAAAGTTAATTTATCAAATAAAAGTGAATCTATATTTAGAGACAGTTTGCAGCACAATAGTTGCTGTAGCTTCACAGTTTACTTTCCAACTATGTTAATTTCTTTAATTTTGTTTTTTTCCCCAGTTATTGGTCATTTTAGATGCTTTGCATTTGTGTAAAACCTTTAGCATAAGTTTGTCAAATTCTATAATTGGCAACATATTTAAATTCTTTCTATATAAACTTAGAAAAATAATGTAATGCTCTGTGAATATCTTTTTTATTCTGTTAAGTCTACTAATAGTTATTTTTTATGAAAAATTTTATCAGTTTTAAAAGGCATTTTATATACTCTACCAAGTCTCAACAACTAATTCTTATGTTGCTTAATCATAAACTTCATGTATTAATAATCCACAAATGTTCTATGACTGTTATTATAACACAGCTAAAGTTAGAATGAGTTTTATTTTTCCTAATTGGCAACCATCTTAGGAACAGCTTTCTTCATATGCTTCTTCATTTCATCTTCTAAAACTTAATTTTTCTACTGCAACTTTTAATTTAATCTAAATGGACTAAATATGAATTTTCTTGTTGTGTCCTTGTCATCACTTCTTTGACATTAAAATTATAATTGACACATGAGTGTCTTCAGGAAATTTTCCTGAAAGGAATTCATTAGTATTCGTTACAATATCCAATGCAGAATTTATGAATTTTGTGCAAACTCACATTATTAGGAAGGCATTAAATTTTACAACTGAATATAACTTTCATACCAACAGTTTTGAATGTCTGCTATTGAATTTAATCATAAATAGGTAATTAAACTGTTGCTATTAATGTGAGCTTCATGTAAGACTTTTATTGGCTTTTTCTATTCTTACATATCACACACTTCACTCAGTGATAGACACGCAAAGAATAAATATTTGTGAAATGAATGAATGAACTATACTTCAGTTCAATTGTAATGTTCACTATTTCAATACTTTCATATGCAGTTATTTCCTGAAATTACTTAAAATTTTATAGGACTGCTTTATGTTCAATAAAAAGCAGAAGCCATTTGACTGGTATTAATACCGTTTATTCTTCTTACTAACAAGATCTAGACTGTCTTTTGAATTCTCTCTTATGGCTATGTATGGTCATGTGACTCATTTCTGGCTAATGAAATGCAGGTAAACTAATAAAATCACTTGCATACTGAATCATATAGTCTTCTAATCATCCTCTTTCATGCTAGATGGGTATAAATGACCATGGTGAACATACGAATTATATTTTAAAGATGATGAAGATTGATGTGTTAACCTGGGTTATTGATGGGTTTATGGTGTAGATAATCTTTTCTATTCCCATCACCTTTATTAGAATTTATGTGAATTAAAAATAATACCTATTTTGGTATATTACTGAGATTTAGTGGTGGGGCATTTATAATCTTAATTATCTTAACAAATATGAAAGTATTATGAAATGTTCTATTGTCATGACAAAAATATAAATGTATGACAGAAGGTTAGTAAATTAGTAGCAAGTAGTAATGAATGTGGTATTAAATATTAAATAACATCGCCAGTAGGAGTCCAAAAACAGTACACGCACTTTGGAAGACAGTTCATTGGTTTCTTAGGAAGTTAACTTACTCTGACTCCATGATCCAGAAATCAAACTCCTTGTTATTTACCCAAAGGAGATGAAAATTAAATCTACACCATAATTTCCAAAATTTAGAAGCATGTAGGAGATGTAGGAAAGTTAAATGCACATTACTAAGTGAAACAAACTGATATGAAAGGGCTACAGACATGCTTCCAACTACATAACACACTACAAGAAGAAAACTACAGAGACAGCAGCATATTCTGTGATTGCCATGGTATGGAAGAAGGAAAGACTGAATAGGCAGAGCATAGATTTGTAGGACAGTGAAACTACTGTGGAAAATACTAAAATTATGGGTATATGTCAGTATATTTTCTTCAGAACTCAGCATGTACAGCACCAAGAGTGAACCTGAGAGTGCTGAGTAACACTGATCCCTCAGTATAGGTGTGTCAGGGCTGAGAAACGTGTGGAATGTTAGTAGTGTGAAAGTTGGTGATGTGTAAGGGCAGCAGTTGTGCTGGAAATATGTATAATTTCTGCTCAATTTTGCTGTGAATTTAAGACTTCTCTAAAATAATTAAGTAAACAAAAATTATGGAAAGTCATGCTATGTAATGGGAAAAAAATAGAAGAAGTTTGGTTTTGATGACATGGAAGGCCCCAGTACTATTATGTTATTTTCCTGTGACCGCTGCAACAAAATACACAAAATGCATATATTCAGCTATATAGATGTGTTTTCTCACACTTGTGGGGACTAGAAGTAAGAACTTAAGTTTTTGGATGGGTTGGTTCCTTCTGAGAGTTCTGAGGAAGAATCTGTCTCACGTTTCTTCCTTAGCCTCTGGTATTCACTGGTAATCTTTGGTATTCCTTGAACAGTCAAAGAAGCACCTGAATCTCTGTCTTCAAATGACATTTTCCTTCTATCTGCATTTCCTCTTTAATAAGATCAACTGTAATATTGTTATCCTACCCCAGTAAACCCTCATTTTAACTACTTTCACTACAATGACACTACTTCCAAGAAATAGTAGTCAAAGTACTGGGGTTAAGTCTTCAACATATGAATTTGAGAGAATCAGAATTCAACATACAATGCTTACAGCACAAAGAATTATAGATGAGGTTAAAATGGAATATTAATAAAGTATTTTGATTGATAAAAAGGTGAGTGCACCAAGGAATAAAAACAGAAAGCAAAAAGGGGGATAAAATATAAGGATAAGCAGAATATAAGCAAAAAAACTACAAAGAAAATTATAAACAATAAGAAAAATGATGGAAATGAGTTTGACTGACAATCTTCTCACCCAATCTTGAAATTCTCAATATAGCAGTTATAAAGTAGAATAAAATGGGTAAAATGGCAAAAAATAATTTAATCTTTCTAATTATTTATAAGAAAACACCTTCAGTGTGATTATTGGCAAATAAACATTTAAAATATACACATCAGAAACCTAGCAAGTAATTGAAGAAATCAGACAAATTTTAAAAAGAGTTTATCCATTCTAAAACAACTTTTATATTCTCAAATAGCACTAAAGAAGTAGGTCACTAAAGCTCTAAAGCTTATGGTAAGGAAAAGTTACTTAAAGTAACTTCAGATATACCCATGAGAAAACCAGAGGACTACTGAGAGTTGGATCATGAGGCAACAGAAAGCAATGGACATAGGAACTTACTCTATTTGCAGAAAAAAAAACCTAGCAGCATTATTGAACTTTGCTTGCATCTGGGTAGAAGACTGTACCAATCTACTGGTACACAGCAACCGTAACACTCACAATTTAAAGGAGGAAGAGATTTAATTTGGTTCATACTTTCAGAAGAGTAAATTTATGGTTGGCTGGCTCCAAGGCAGAAATAACATGGTGGAAAGATGTTTAGTCTATGGCATGAAGGAAAGATGTTTAGTCTATGGCAGCCTTGGTTCTTGAACTATACCTCAGTCTTGAACTTAGTTCACTCCATGATTTTGTTCACAAACTGAGTTGGATGAGAACCCAATCAAATTCAGTGGTTAGGTTCAATGTTTACCTTATGATGAAATTTGATATGTTGGCTCCCTGAACCACCTACACACACCCCAAAGTCTTCATTAGTCTCTTGGGCTGATCCTAAGCCTGTAAAGTTGCCACAGTTAAGGTTTCACACTTTACCTCTTGCCAACTTGGCACTCAAACATGTCTCCTTAAACCAATACTTAATTTCCAAATAGAAACAATAGAAAATTCATAATTCTGCCTAACATGATACAAATATTCTGCATAAACTAGAAATGCAATAATCCCTTTCACAATGTCTCAATAGTTATAGCATTTTTCCAGTGTCCAAGTTTGTGTCTTATGAGATTCATCCCCTAGCTATGAACTTCTATAAAAATAAAAACAAAAGGCAATATCACTGGTTAAAAACTTCCTATTGTGAAATAAAGAAATAGGGCTATAGAAGAAAACTGGGTGAGACAAAACTGAAACATCAAGTCCTGGGAAAATATTAAATCCTATAATTCCATGTTCAGCATCTGAAGCACATGGTGGTTAGACAGGAGTTCCACAGGGATTGGGTAGCCCCATCTATGGCCTTGCTTTGTGCAGCCAGTTTTGGCTTCTCATGGACTGCATCCATTTACAGCCTGCAAAGGTTTCTTCTGCAGGTATTTCATGTTTCTGACATCTCCAGCTCCCTGAGTCTCCATTGGATCTTTGGCTTAATTCTCTCAGCTTCATGCACTTTCCACTTACTGGTTGTTTGCCT
This sequence comes from Dolichotis patagonum, assembly GCA_004027295.1. Taxonomy (NCBI): domain Eukaryota; kingdom Metazoa; phylum Chordata; class Mammalia; order Rodentia; family Caviidae; genus Dolichotis; species Dolichotis patagonum. Next base: position 7,797 of record PVJX010043732.1, read on the forward strand.
GAACTTACAAGTCTTTTTCTGAAATCTGGATGAAAGCCTTCTTGACCCTACAACTTTGCATTGTGCATGTCAGTAGAAGCAGCATCATGTAGGTGATGCCAGGATCTGCCACCAGCTGGCACACTGGTCAAGTCTTATTTGATGACAGCTGCATCAGCCTCAGAGTGCCTGAGCACAGTGAAATGAATCCCTTAAAACCAGTTCCCTACATGACCCTTCTTGAGCAGGAGGCCCAGGATTTCTTCAAGAAAAGTTTTAAGCTTTTGCATCCTCAAGTCTGTGGTAACTAGGATCTTGCTCATTTTCTTTCAAGGTGCTGAAAGTTGCACATAGGGTTCTCATATGAGCTGTAGCCTAGACTTTTTTTTTTTTAAGCTTTGAGACAAGGTCTTGCTAAATTGTTAGTGTCTAGGTTGTGCTCAGTCTTGTCACAGTCTTGCCTAAGTCTCCCAGAGTACAAGCTTTGTAGGAATTTTACCATGGGATTACACCATGCTTGACCCTTGCTGATTTCTGAGAAAACCTCAGGCATCTTTTTTCTTTTTTCTGTACAAAATACTTGGTCTCTTTTTAATATTTCTAATGCCATATCTCCTTTTATTCCAACTTTATACATGACCAAACATAAGCTTTTCAAATTTTCTTCTCTGTTGTTTGCCCCTGACTTTCACTATAATTCTGTCCAAAAGATTCACATAATATCCATGCCACAACCTCAGTGTTGGGCTTCCTTGATATTTACAGTGGAAGGACAACTAGTCTACTACCATTAATCTCAGTTTCCCACACAATTTTAGAACACAGTCAAAATGTAAACAAATTCTTTGTTAGATTGCAACACTCATGACCTCTAGTTTAATTGCCAATCAAGTCTTTATTTCCAAGTGAAAACCCCTGAGCTTGGCCTTCATTGTCTGTGTTCTTTTCAACTTCTTAGCTTTGAATATAATAACCAGTCCAGCTCTACTTACATCATTCTAGAATTTTTCCATTCCGTAACTCAAAATCTTTGCAAATTTCTTTCACAAACCAGTGCTAGCAATGTGTGAACCACTGTCACACCAATAGCAATATTCCAAGTACCAACTTTCTGTATTAACCACATATCCCATAACTGGGACACGATAACAGATACCCACAAATTAGAGGAGAGGTTTAAATGACTTCAGTTTCAGGGTATTGAGTCCATGATTGACTGGTTCCAAATCGGAAACTTCATGGCAGAATGGCATAGCAGAGCAAGCTGCTTAGTTCATGGCACTGAAAAATAGAGTAGGGAAACATTGCCAGAGAGGAAAAAACCAGGAACAGAATATTACTCAGTGCTTCACCTTTATGACCCACCTAGACACAGAGATGTGTGATTTACTAGTACCCTGGGTGAACCCTATCCAATTAAGTTGACATAATTGAGGTTGACCATCACAGGGGTCTATGTGAGGCTTCCCATAGCTGTCTCAGTTACTATGTCCTGAGACTGCCATGTTTCCAATGACTGTCTTTGATTATAAGTCTCTTTTGGTGTCTTTGTACTTGATATAACATTGTACATTGTATAAATAGGAAGACCATGGTGGAACAATTTTCTTGTTCTTATTTTCTAGATCAAGATAACATAAGGGTGTATTTGGATATGATGAAAGGACTTGTATTGTATTAAAAACCCCAATCTTGCAGTCTACAAAAGATGGAGCTTAAATTTCTCTTTGAAAAGTAAGAGTTTGTGTTTTACAAGAATTGGGACAATTTGAAAAAGATCTATCTCTCTGATTATTTTTTATCAACCTTATATTTTGCTGTTTTGTGCTTTGCATTACTCAAATAAGAGAAACCATATAGTATCAAAAGACTGAAAATGAGAGGAGAAAAGAGGGGGATCTGAAAAATTGGAGATGTATTATGTATGCACACCAAATACAACAAGTATAATAACCATATTTTGCAAACATAATAATAATAATAATAGTAACAATTTTAATAATGAAAATGGGGAAGGGGATTTAGAGATAGAATTGAGTGAGAAGAAGAAGGGAGTAAAAGAATCTAGACATATTAAATACATGTACCTTTTACCTAAGATGGATGTAAACTACATGTATTGGAAACATGTACAAATAAAATAAAGTAAAAGAAAAAGAAAATGAACAAAATAGATATGTAGTCAACAGAAGAAGATCCATAGCAGTGTATGGCTAATTGTTCATATAATTCTTTAATTCTGGGCATATGACTATTTTATTTTCCAGCTTTATTTGCATTTAATTCTCCTCATGCATTGGTCAGATTTTCTACTGTTGGAGCAAAATGCCTGATACATGTGATTTAAATGAAGAGAGATTTATTTTGGCTCATGTTTTCAGTTCATGGCTATTTACCTCCAAGGACGAAGCATCATGGTGAAGGGCAGAGCAGAAGGAAAATCTTCACCTCAGAGCATCTAGAAAGCAGAGGGCACACAAGACACAGAAAGGAAGGGCCAGGAACATATAGCCTAAGGTGTTAATCCACTGATGAGGGTACTATCCTCATAATCCAATCATCTCCCCAGGAGTTTCTCAGTCCAGTCAAGTTGGCAATTGAGTCTAAGTAGCACAGATCATATAACCAAGTTCTGGCTACTTCCATGTCTGTACAATGAAAGTGATGTGCATGCGTTTCTATCTCTTTTTCTACCTGCTTTTTGATATTCATAATCTTTGTCTTCTATAGTCATTCCCCTTAACCTCATCAAAACATCCTACTTGTCTGTGTAGCTTGTTGCATATGAACAAAATTATGTACCTTCATGGTGATTCTGAGTAAATGATACCATGAATTTGTCATGGTTGTTTCCAATTCCATTTAGTCTGTCAGGAGACAGAAAATTAACCAGAGGCATTCAGTAAATAACCAGAGTTTCATATGAATTATATAATCTTTCACTATGTTAAATGTCCTTCTCAGCTCATAAAAATAAGACTATACTGCCTCTGTCATTATATTAGCTCCTTTCCTTGTCTGCTGCTCTATCAGGATGAATAGCCCAAAGTAACCAAATAACAACACAGTTAGAAATGTCCACTCTTCTTCCTTTCAGGACTAGGACAGCTGAGAGGAAACTTTCCTGGATGGATCATTGAAAATTGTAAGATGGCAGGTTTTCCTCTTTTTATCCTCTGATTTCTGGCCCAAATGAAAATAAACAAAGACCACTTATAAGAACAAACAGAAATTATTTACTCACAGTTAACTAAAACTAGCAAGTCAACCATCACTAATGAAATTACTAGAGCTCTGCAGAGCCTCAATGTCAGATAAGGGAATGAGGAAGCATTTGGGTGGGTAAGAATACTAGAAGAGTTTCAGATATCCTCTGATAAAAGGATGATAGCATGGAGAAGCGAGAAGTAAACTAAAATCTTATCTATTTTATTGAGTAAATTTGATTTTTCTCTGGTTATTCATACATTAGAAGGAGGGAAGGAATAGGAAATCTAGCCATTATAGATTATGTTCTGGCTCTGTTGAGCTGATCGTAACAGAGCTTTTTTGTCTAGACTTATTGTTGATAATTGTGGGTCAGAGTTCTACTTGTTTCTCATCCATGTAGCCTAGTTAGAGGGGGGAAAGTGCCATATAGCGGCTATTCATTTAAAGTATGAAAAACACATCTTGAGGTTAGATTGCCAGTCCTGCAAAATATCATTTCAAAACAAAAGTATAGTTCTGCTTTTATGAGATAAATGTAGTAAATATAGAAATGAATAAGTGCTGGTTGATATGGTATAGAATGAATCCCATAACCATTGATTTATTATTGCTCTTTTTTTAAATCAAAAATGGGTAGTTTTAAAATAAGCACTGTTCTGTGGGGCTTCATATTCATAAGTCAAATTTTATGCGTGCTTGTATCGTGGTTCAGACTCAAAATATTCCATATGTAAAATATGCATTGATGTTGCATGTATCAAAAACATCTGTGACTTTAAGAACATAAATTTCTAGAATAGCAATGAAAGAGATTGTACATTTTAAATGTCCCTTTCCTTAACCCATGAACACTTCCTCAATTAAAATCAGTTGACAGACATTAATGTGAATAAGATAATGCATATACAGATTATTGGAAAAAATCTTATTGGTGAACTGATTAGTTCATGAAATCATTAGTTATATCAATAAAGAATTTAACACTCTGAAATTATAAATACATACAAGATGTGATATGCTTCAACTTTAATAAGTGTTTTAAAGACATATAACATCAACTGGTGCATGTGTATTTAGTAATTTAAAAGCTTGTGTACATCTGCTTTTAAACCCTGTACATCAGGGTTTCTCAAAAATGTAATGTTGCCTAAATGTCAGTATTTTGATATAATAAGATATTGTTAACAACTCCTTCACTTTCAGGCAAATAGTATACATATTCTCAAATTACTTTATGAATATTTTTCATATTCATTTTTCAAAATAAATTTTAAAATGTATTTAAATCATGAGTATATTCTTGGAATTTATACTATAGCATCATTGCTTTATGAACTAGTTTGTGAAACATTCATTGCATGCATGAATGAATGAATTAAGACTGCTAATAAAATTTGTTTCTATTCTTTGTACATATCTTTCACATATAGGAAAGATTTTAAACATAATTTTCCTACCAGGATATGGTTATAATAATAGCATCAAAGCTATTTACTTAATTCACTTTTTAAAATGGCAAAACAATATCTGGAAAACTGAATAAAGTACTGTTTTAGTTGTGTTTCTCTCATTGCTGACATAAAATATCCAACACACAAAGCTGAGAAAGAAAAGGTTGATTTAGCTCACAGTTTGTGGAGGTTTAAATCTGTAATCAACTGGCTTCAAGGCAGGGCGGTATAACACAGGGGAAAAAGTTCAAGGCGATAGAAGACAGCAAAAGCAAGAGGAGCAAACAGTGAGAAAACAAGCCTCTTTTTCTTCTTTACATTGTATGTGGCTGCCACTGCCTCGGGTGAGTATACCACTCACACCATGTTGGTGCCCTTCTTTTGCACAAGATGAAGATTACAAAGTGAGGACATTAGCCCCTTTCTGAATCTTTTAAGTTTCTAAACTTCTCAAGTTGACACAACGTATCAAGCACTGCAATCCGCCTCTTGTCAACTTGGCAACCAGACACATTTCTTTTTTTTTTTTTTTTTGCTTTTTTTTATTTAAAAGAGAATAAAACAAAAGGGGGCAGTACAGAGCAGATCAGAAGAGGACAACATAAGCAACACAGTACTTTACATTAAGTCAACTGGACATCAACAGTATCAAACACCATATCTCTTACTCTGCTATAGTTGAGCATAGTTTCAATTACAATAATATCAAACATAACACAATAGTATAAAGCCATGCATATAGTGAAAGAATTCCAGGGCTTTCTGAACCGAATAACAGAAAAAGATCAATGGGTATTATAATATCTCATTTTTGATAAAAAAGAAAAAAATTTGTTTGAGCTATCACACATATTCAAATTCCAATAAGACACAATGTGGTAGATAGAACCAATGGTAATAGAACAAAAAAAAAGCATGGTAGGACTTCTAAGAAGGATAATATTAAATCAGCAATAGCTGTCATAATGTTTTCTTCAAAACAGCTGTTCGTATCATCACGTATGATATAGTCAAACAAAACAGGATAACACCATTCCAACTGATGATTTAAAACTTTGAAAGACTTCGAAGCTATGAGATGGG
>PVJX010043733.1:0-13518 GCA_004027295.1 Dolichotis patagonum
GCCACTATGGAAATCACTATAGAGAATTCTCAGAAGACTAGGAGTGGAAGCTCCATTCAACCGAGCTATTCCCCTCCTGGGTATTTTCCCAGAAAAACTGAAAAGTTCATATCACAGTGATATATGTGCAAACATGTTCATAGAAGCACAATTTATAATATCTAAATCTTGGAAACAACCAAGATGCCCATCAACCACAGAGGGATGAAAAAGATATGGTATTTTTATACAATGGAGTATTATTCAGCTATGAAAAAGTATGACCTTGAAGCCTTCATAGGTGAATGGAAACAACTTGAAAGTATCCTCATTAGTGAAATAAATAAGAAACATATTTATAAATATTGCATTGTGTATCTAGTGTAAAAAATAATAAGAACTGTAGGAGTAATAAAACACAAAATGTGTAATTGCTGCTGTAAAAAAGAGAGGAAAAGAAAGTGCTCTAAAGGATATAATTGCATGTATGTTTAAGTGTGTAAGATGAATGACCATATTACTGTTTTTTGTTAGATCATGGAGCAGAACTGTTGACAGTCTCATTGCTTGAATGTGTACTTTGTATGTTTTAACTTTGTAACCTGAACAACTATTTCCAAGACGACAGTATGTAAGTTATCAAGTAATGACTTCTCAGTATTTTTTGCTCTTTTCTTTTTTTTCTTGGAATTTTGTATTGTTGCTACCCTTTGTTCTATTTTGTTTGTTTTGTTTTGTTTTTAAATAAAATTTAAAAATAAAATACATCTAGCAGAAGTATATTAAAATTTACAAGGCAATTATTTGAATAAGGAGATGCTTTGAGTGATTTTTAAGCTTTTTCTTCTCACATCTTCAAAAGTTCACACTGACTTTTAAAATTAGACAATATACGTCACACAAAATCTCAATACTAAGGAAAAATGATTTATTTTTAAAAAAATAAGGAAGTCCTAAACTTGTCCAGGTTATGAAAACAGATCTCTAATCTTGCTATATGCACCTAGGAATAAAGACCTGCTAGTAACTCAACAACCTCAAGGTATACACATCCAGAGAGGCTTGGGGTTTCTCTGTGCTCTTCTTTGTGACCATTTTTACCAGTGGAATTGTTTTCAATAAAATCTTACTGCTAACTATTCAAACAATATGATAATATGTAAAATAAGGACAGTAAATTTCTTTGTACTTTTTCCTCATAGTTTTTCATATTTAGAAACACCTAGGTATAACTGACAGATTTTCACATTAGAAACTTTGGAGATACAACATTTTAATGGCTAACATTCACCAATATTTAGTGAACAGTGTCATGTTTTTAAAAATTGTCAGGATTATAAAAACTTTATTATTATTCAAAAAATATTTGTAATGATGGGAGTGGAGCCCAAGGCCTCCTGTGTGCTAGGCAAGTGCTCTACCATTGGCTAACACTCCCAGCGCTTACATTTAATTTTAAAAATAAATACTGTCTTATATATATTTATCATATACAACAGGTTTTGAAGTAAGCACATATTGAAGAACAGCTAAATAGAAGGGAGCCAAGAGCCTGTGGGGGAGTGGAAATCGCCTGAGGTGAGTCCCAGTGACCAGGGAAAGTTGGAGACCTATGCTCCCTGTATTTGACTTTCTGGAGAGTGACCGGAGATGTTGGACTGGGCCCAGAAAATTTCAAGGCCTAAGTCGACCACACCCAATGACCTTCTTTCAGTTCAGGAGGCATAGACCATGCACGAGGACTCTGGGCTTGTTTGGGATGGTCTGGGGAGAGCATAAGACCAGCACTGCCAGTAACTCAGTTCATATGCACCCTCTTAGGACAGGGGATTGTTCCCCAGGGATTCTGCCAGCCCCAGTTCTCCACGCCCAGCTTCCACCTCTCAATTAAGGGAGTTAAGAGCCTGCAGGGGAGTGGGGATTGCCCGAGGTGAGTCCCAGTGACCAGGGGAAAGTTGGAGACCTATGCTCCCGGTGTTTGAGTTTCTGGGGAGCTACTGGAGACATTGGACTGGGCCCAGCAGATTTCAGAGCCTCAGTAGACCATGCCCAGCAGCCTTCTTTCAGTTCAGCAGGTGGAGATCATGCACAAGGACTCTGGGCTCATTTGGGCTGGCCTGGGGAGAGCATAAAACCAGCACTGCCAGGGGTTGAGTTCATATCCACCGCCCCCCCAGGAGAGGTGATTGTGCCTCTGGGGATCTGCCAGCCACAGTTCTCCATGCCCAGCTTCCGCCTCTCAATTTAGGGAGCCAAGTGCCTGCAGGGGACCTGAGACTGCTCCAGGAGCTGAGGGTGCAGGAGATGACTTGTGACAAACCCAGAGGAAGCTTTGGAACACCACTCAAACCAAGGAAATAAGAAAAAGGATGAAAGGAAAGGCCAAAAGGCAGCCTCAAATCTCCAGCCCATCCCAAGAAAGCATAGGAGCCATGTACATAGAAGAAAATAGAAGCCATACACCTGAAATGACTGAAAAGATATCATCTGAAATAAAGAAGAAACTAGAGGAAGCTTTGGAGAAATTCAAATCAGAAATAATTGCCCAGGTAAAAGAAGAAATGATAAAAGTAGTGAAAGAAATAGTAAATACATCTAGTGAAGACACAGCTAAAAAATTACAGGAACGAAGCAAACAGATAGAATCCCTGAATGAACAATATAAGAAACAAACAGAATCCATAAAGCAGATTCAAAGAGATATACAGGAAATCAAAAATTCTATTGAAAGCTGTCAAAGCTGCCTCAACGAAAGTGAAGATAGAATTTCAGACCTGGAAGATAAGATCACAGACAGTGAAAGGAAATGTCTTTTAAAAATAACAAAGAATCAGGAAATAACAATTCAACAGCTGCAACATGATGCAAAGAAAAATAACATAAGATTAATAGGGATAAATGAAAAAGAATGAAAAAGAAGGGAACAGCCGAAATGACATCAAGAGGATATTTACAGAAGTAATAGCTGAAAACTTCCCAAACACGAGAATGGAAACTGACATTTGGAATAATGAAGCATATAGAACTCCAAATAAGCATAACCAAAATAAAACTACACCCAGACACATAATAATCACCATCCCAGAAATCCACCATAAGAACAGAATACTGAAAGCTGTTAAAGAGAAAAGACAGATCACCTATAAAGGAAAACCTACCAGAATCACAGCAGACTTCTCAACACAAACAATGAAGTCAAGAAGAGCATGGAGTGAAGTATTTCAGATCCTAGAGGAAAACTACTTCCAACCCAGACTGACATACCCTGCAAAACTTTCCTTCAAAATGAATGGAGAAATAAGATACTTCTATACAAAGCACAGCTGAAGAATTTCATGATCATCACACCACATCACATCACACCATATCACCCCTGCAAAGAATACTGAAAGACATTCTAGATAGATAGACATAGGAAAAAAAACACTAAGCAAGGCAGACAAACAGAGTAGAAAGACAAAGAAGCAACAGCAGGAAGATAACAGGTCAAAAATCAACCAGTTTATATCTGTTATAACCATTAATGTAAATGGCATCAATTCACCAATTAAAAGAAACAGACTGGTAGAATGGATCAAGAAGCAACATCCAACCATATGCTGTCTACAAGAAACCCACCTAACCCAAAAGGAAACCCATAGACTGAAAGTCAAAGGATGGAAAACAATACTTCATGCAACAGGAAACCAAAAAAAAAGTGGGAGTAGCTATCGTGTTTGCAGACAATGTGAACTTAAAACCAAGAATGGTCCAAAGAGATAAAGAAGGTCACTACATACCAGTTAGGGGAAAACTTCAAGAGGAAGAGATAGCAATCTTAAATATATATGCACCAAATTCCAGAGCACCCAGCTATACAAGTCAAATATTACCAAAAATGAAAAATAAAATAAGCAATAACACAATTATAACAGGAGATGTTTACACACCATTGACACAAAGAGACAGATCAACTAGACAGAAAATCAGCAAAGAAATAATAGAACAGAATCACACCTGTGAACAAATGGACTTCAGAGATGTATACAGAGTGTTCCATTCAACAACATCAGAATATACATTCTTCTCGGCAGTACATGGGACATTCTCTAAAACAGACCATATACTACCCCACAGAACATATTTCAGGAAATGCAAAAGAACTGAAATTATCCCATGTGTGTTATTGGATCATAGTGCCATGAAATTAGAAATTAAGGACAAGAGCAACTGCAAAAACCTCACGAACACATGGAAACTGAGTAATACACTCTTGAGCAATCAGTAGGTCACGGAGGAAATTAAAGAAGAAATTAAACAATATCTACAAGCAAACGAAAATACAAACACAACTTACCGGAATTAGTGGGATGCAATGAAAGCAGTCCTCAGAGGAAAATTTATTGCACCAAGTTCCCACATCAGGAAGACAGAATGAACACAAATAAACAACCTGACACTACAACTCAAACATCTAGAAATAGAAGAGCAAGCCAAGCCGAAAGCCAAAAGAAGGGAGGAAATTATAAACATCAGAGCAGAAATTAATGCAATAGAGTCTAAGAACACAATTCAAAGAATCAATGAATCAAAGAGTTGGTTCTTTGAAAGAATAAATAAAGTTGACCAGCCCCTAGCCAGCCTTATTAAAAAAAAGAAAGAAAAAACTCAAATTCATGTAATAAGGAATGAAAAAGATGAAATTACTACAGACTCAGCAGAAATACAGAAGATCATCAACACCTATTTCAAAAACCTTTACTCTCATAGGTTCGATAACACAGAAGAAATAGACAGATTCCTAGATACATAAGAACTACCAAAGCTGGATCAGGAAGATGTGAAACTGCTGAATAACCCAATTTCTATTAATGAAATTGAAAATGTACTTAAGTCCTTGCCAACAAAGAAGAGCCCAGGCCCAGATGGATTCACTGTGGAGTTCTATAAGAAATACATAGAAGACTTAATTCCGACATTCCTCAAACTCATCAATGAAATTGAAAGGGAAGCAATTCTTCCTAAGTCATTCCTGGGAGCAAATATTACTCTAGTAGCAAAACATGAGAAAGACCCAACTAAAAAGTAGAACTATAGGCCAATCTCCCTAATGAACATAGATGCAAAAATTCTCAATAAAATGTTGGCAAACAGGATGCAGCAAATCATCTAGAAGATTATACAGCACAACCAAGTGGGATTCATCCCAGGAATGCAGGGATGGCTCAACATATGTAAATCAATAAATATAATCCACCATATCAATAGAACCAAAAGTAAGAACCACATGATCATCTCTATAGATGCAGAAAAAGCTTTTGATAAAGTCCAACACTCATTCATGAAAAGAACCTTACAGATAATGGTAATAGAGGGTCTTTACCTCAATATGGTAAAGGCCATCTATGACAAACCAACAGCCAGCATCATATTGAATGGCCAAAAACTGAAAGCTTTTACCTTAAAATCAGGCACAAGACAAGGATGTCCCCTATCACTGCTCCTATTGAACATAGTACTGGAAATACTAGCCAGAGCAACTAGACAAGAGAGAGAAATAAAAGGAGTAAAGATAGAAAAAGAGGAAGTTAAATTATCATTAGTAGCAGAAGACATGATACTTTACATAGAAGACCCCCAAAACTCCAATGAAAAACTCCTATATATAATAAATAAATTCAGTAATGTAGCTGGATACAAAGTTAATACTCAAAAATCAGTAGCATTCTTATATACTAACAACAAAAATACTGAGGAAGAAATAAGAGATGCCACACCCTTCACACTAGCATCCAAAAAAATGAAATACTTAGGAATTAATCTCACGGCCTCAACATGGAGGAAGCCGAAGAGCAGGAAACTGGGTTTTTTAAGAATCTACAGATGAGTCTGAGATTCTGAAACTGGTAAGGTTTTGTGAGATAGGCATGTCTTTAACATACCTCTACTTCGGGACAAAGAAAAGATAGTGGACCAATAGGTAGCAGGAAGGGACCCTCTCTGAGAGAGACAGCTCAAATGTCAGAATAAAACACCCTAGAGAGACCCAAACATAGAGAGATGGACTCTCACAACCCACGAAGAAACTAAAGTGCAAAAAAACTGCTCGAATATGAGGCCCTGGGGCTACCATAAGAGAAGCTAAGATCAGCAAGCAAGGCGCCCTCCTGGAGCCGCCTGAATCCCTGCCAGATATTGTTAATTGGGTAACATGATTTAAAATTTGCATTATTCTCATCACTCTGCTTGGATGGATTACATGCTGTTCCAGTTTGTCTACTTATGCTAGACTTGAGGACATGGTCAGCTATCCCAAAAATAAGAGGACCTATTATGGTAATCATCCCTAATTTCCTATCAACTTAATCTGAAGCCCTTTATAACTTATACCGTCTTATTATGACTGATCTTATTTGAATCTGGTTTGTTAGATTGCTGCTTTGTACTGACTGATTTTATTTAAATCTGTTATGATTGATAGCATCAAGTCTAAGAGTATAGGCAACTACACTCTAGTTGACAAGATTCACTAAGATCCCCACTCTGGTTTGATTATTACTTGCTTTTGAAGTCTTATAATATTTCCAATGCTTCGTTTTTATTAATGTTGTTATATACTGCTGAGACATCATGGTAACCATTGTAGATCACCTAGTATTGCATTTTTATGTGACTTTTTTGCCTCATGCTTTTCTAGGAATTGTTTTGTTTTATCTTGCTTTGTTTTGTTTTTCCCTCTAGTACAGAAAGGATAGATATACATTTAGAGACTCATGCATGTGTAGAGCTTATAAACAGTTTAAAAGAACCAACTATATAACACATATTGAAATGAACAACTACTTTGAAGAAAAAGAGACACTACAATACCCAGTGCTGATTCCATAATGTCATGATGTGAAATCCAGCAAGACTATCACTTTTTGTACAAATTGATTTTAGCTTGCTTTCTCTTGTTTAAGTTCAACACATATGAAGGTATGGACAGCTGTTTTGAGGAGAATGAGAGATACTATGACAGCCCTTCTTGGCTTCCCTAATGTCTGGTCTTGAAGACCTGAAATGCCCTCCTCTTCCTGCTCAGATCAATTCAATACTATGTTGTTTCATGTGAATTCCCTGTATGTAACAATATGGACAACTATTTGGATGAAAACAAGAGTCAGTATGATAGAGAGTGAATATCTCCAATTGTCTAGCTTTGAAATTTATGTGTCTTACATTGCTTTCTTGTGATCCGCTTTGTTCTGTTTTGTTGTGTTTAATTTTACCCTTTTGATATAATTGCATGTATATTTGAGTGGGTAAGATGGATGACCATATTGCTGTTTTTGTCAGATCATGGAGCAGAACCATTAACAGTCTCACTGTTTGAATGTCTATTTTACATGTTTTAACTTTGTAATTTGAACAACTATTTCCAAGAAGTCAGTATGTAATTTGTCAAGTAATAATTTCTTAGGATTTTTTGTTGTTCTTCTTTTTCTTTCCCTTGGAATTCTGTATTGTTGCTACCTTTTATTCTGTTTTGTTTTTTCTCTTTAAATAATATTTTAAAAAAAGGAATTAATCACACGAAAGAAGTAAACGACCTATACAGTGAAAATTATAATACCTTAAGAAAGGAAGTTGAAAAGGACCTCAGAAAATGGAAAGACATCCTTGTTCATGGATAGGAAGAACAAACATTGTGAAAATGGCCATTCTCCCAAAATTACTCTACAGATTCAACGCAATGCCAATCAAAGTACCACTAACATACCTCATAGATCTAGAGAAATCACTCCTAAAATTCATCTGGAACCAGAAGAGACCTAGAATAGCAAAGGCAATTCTAAGCAACAAAGACCAGGCAAGAGGCATGACTTGATATTATACTACAAAGCTACAGTAATAAAATCAACATGGTACTGGAATAAAAACAGATGTGAAGATCAGTGGAATAGATTGGAAGATACAATCACAACCTCAAATTCACTCAACCACCTTATCTGTGATAAAGGGGCCAAACATGTTCACTGGAAGAACAACAGTCTCTTTAACAAATGGTGCTGGAAAAATTGGCTATCCACATGCAAAAGACTAAAACTAGACTCATGCCTATCACCATGTACTAAACTAAAATCTAAATGGATCAAAGATCTAAATATTAAAATAGAAACACTAAATCTGTTGCAAGACAAAGTAGGTAGGAATCTCAAAGATGTAGGGGTAGCTAGAGAATTCATGAACAAGAATCAAACTTCACGGGAAATACTTCCCAGAATCAATAACTGGGACCATATCTTATTAAATAGTTTCTGCATGTCAAAAGAGATTTCCATCAGAGTGAAATGAAAACCCACAAATTGGGAAAAAATCTTAATGGGCTGTCCCTCAGACAAAGGATTTCTGTCTAGAACTTATAAAGAATTAAAAAAAATCAGACCCTTGAAATTCAAAGACCCAATCCAAAAATGGGCATCTGAAATGAATACACAGTTCTCAGATGAAGAAATACAAATGACAAATAAATACATGATAAAATGGTCATCATTGTTAGTCATGAGATAAATGCAAATTAAAACCACACTGAGATTCCATCTCACCCCAGAAGGAATGGCCAGGATAGAAAAAAAAAATTACCAACAACAAATGCTGGAGAGCCTGTGGGGAAAAAGGAACTCTCCTGCACTTTTGATGGGAGTGTAGATTGGTACAACCACTGTGGAGGTCAGTCTGGAGATTCCTCAAAAAGCTGGGTTGGGAAGTCCCGTTTGACCCAGCTATTCCACTTCTAGACATATTCCCAAAAGAAATGAAAACATCATATCACAGTGATATATGTGCACCCATGTTTAAAGCACCATAATTTGTAATAGCCAGATTTTGGAAACAACCTAAGTGCCCATCAACTGAGGAATGGATAAAAAAGTTGTGGCATTTTTATACAATGGAGTACTACTCAGCTATAAAGAATGATCACATTGACATATTTATAAATAAATGGACACAACTTGAGACCACACTCATAAGTGAAATAAACCAAACTCACATGTGTAAATACTGTATAGTCTCCCTAGTATGAGAGTTGGTAAGAGTATATAAGACTTTATGGTAATTGTGATTTCCCATTTCATTGCTTTGAAGCCTCTCAATGTTTTCATTCATCAGTTGGAATGGTTTTAATCTGTTTTGTTTGACTTTATTACGTGTGATGGTATGAACAGCTGTTTTGCAGAAAGCAAAACATTATGGCAGCCATTGCTGATTTAATATCATCTTGCTTAGAAGTTCTACCTGCTTCTACTCTGCCATCGCCATCAGTTCTATCATGTTGGGTCTTACTGGGATTTTAATATATGTGATAGTATAAACAAATCTTTTTATTGAAAATGAGATGTTATAGTAGCCATTAATCATTCTCATTATTCGGTTCAGAATGTCCTGTAATTCTTTCATTCTTTTGAATGGTTTTATACTATTTTGGTATGTTTATATTATTGTATTTGAAACAATGCTCAACTATAGCAGAGAAAGAGATATTTTGATAGCTACTGTTAATGTCCAGTTGTCTTATTGCAAAGTGTTGTGTTGCTTATGTTGTTCTGTGCTGATATGCTTTGCTCTGCCCTCTTTTGTTTTATTCTCTTTAAAATTAAAATAAATTAAAAAATTAAAAAAAGAACAGCTAAATATATTTAATTAAGAAATATTTTCCCTCATATACTCATACTCTTTTTTCTAGTGAAAATTCTTAAAATCTCCAGACACAGGATACTTCCATCAACCACAGAATTCTTATGTGCCCTTTGCCCTTCATTTTCCACAACTATCTAACCCAAGCAACTACTGATTTTTCTGTCACTATAAAACAGTTTTGCCTGGTAGAACTTTCTAAACATGTAATTATATGTATTGGTTGGTATAATATTTTTGCAGTTTGTTTTTTGATGTGTGTCTGTAGTAGGTAGTATTCCATTGTTTAACTCTATATTCTAATTTGCCTAGACAGTCATATGTTGATGGACAATTAGGTTATTTCCACTTTTTGACTTATGAATAAAAACATCACATCCAGATAAAAATGCCTTATATTTTTGGGCATTGGGTGAGTAAATATCTGGAAGTAAAGTTGTTTTGTGATTTGGTGCACATAAAAGTGGACAAGATCTGGGCGATGGTGGTGCAGGCTTGTGATCTAGTACTTCAGACTGTGGAATCTGAGGCAGGAGAATCAGTTACAAGTTCAAGGGTACCTTGGGTTATATAGTGAGTACACGGCCAGTGTGGAGTACATAGTAAGATTCTGTCTCAAAACAACACAAAAACAAAAATATAACAAACCAAAACAAAACACCATCAAGTATTTTCAAACATTGATTTGCAGTTTCATCCACATCAGCAAAGGCAGTGAGTCACTCCATTTCCACCTGACATGGTCAATGTTCTGTTGTATTTTTCATAAAGTTGAGAATGTATTAGGGTCTTCAGGTTATACATTATAGTTCTTGAGGACTCATGATGACAAAATATTTTCTAGTGGGTATGTCAGTATATAAATATGTTTGTGCATTTGGGCTATTATAACTTATGGATTATTTGTCTTATTTTGGATTGTAAGACTGCTTTATGGATTATGAACATAAATTGTCAGATGTAGATATTACAACTTCCCCACCAAGGTTTGACTTTTCATTCTCTGTATAATGTCTTCTAAAGAGCAGGTGTTTTTAACTTAAATGAAGTCCAATTTATCAATATTTTCTATAGATTATGTTTTTGTTACAATATTTAAGAAATCTTTGTCTTTCAGTTATGAATTTTTGACATTCTCTTTGTAAGTCTGTAACTTCAGCTTACATATTTGGTTCTATGACCATTTTGAGTTTATTATAGGATATGATGAGTAGTTTTAGTCCGTGTGGGCTGCTATATAAAATGTATAGAATGAATGACAGAACTTCACTGTGTCACAGTTCCTGGTGAAGGTCTTCAGGGCTTGTTAGTGGCCACCTTCTTGCTGTGTCTTCACATGGTAGGAAAGGGAAAGAAAGAGCATGTTCTCTGGTGTCTCTGCTTAAAAGGGTACTAATTCCATTCTATGGTCACTATGTTTATGGCCTCACCTAAATCTAATTATCTTCTAATGGTTCAATCTCCAAATTTTATGATATCGGGGTATAAAGCTTCACCACAATTTTGGAATGATACAAGTCAGCCCATAGTAGAGAGGTTAAGGATGATTTCGTATTTCTCTCTTATGGATATCCAGTTCTTCCAGTACCATTTCGTCCCATTCCACATGGAATTATTTTTTAGGCACATTTTTAAAAACAATTTGACATTTCCAATTTAAAATAATTGATTACAACTTGTGATTAAAAATATGGTGAATATTTAAATAAAAAAACTATGAGAGCAAAAAGTACATTGCTTTTACTGTGCTCAAAATACTGCTGTTCTGTTTGAATCTATTTATGCCACTGTTGTTGAAACTTTCTGGAGCACTTCTGAAAGTTCTCTTTTTTTTGGAGTCTTTAGTTGCACTGCTGTGGCTGCTTCTATGTCCTGAATCTATTTAAAACATTTACCTTCCAGGTCATTTTGACTTTGGGCAAGAGGCAGAAGCTGCACAATGCCAGTTCTGGTGAGTAAGGGGAGTAAGGGCACACTGTAAAGTTTCATAAGCCTGCATTTTTGTTAGATCGCACAGGGCAGCAGTGTTTATTGCAGTTTTGGTCAGACTTTGTGAAGACACTCACAAAAATGGAACCAATTCAGAACTACTTGCAGAAACTGCTTCAGAAAGTAGCAAGAACAACTGAATAAGTGTATTCAAAGTAAGGGGAGTGTTTTGAGAGGGACTGATGGCAATGTCTTTTACTGTAAAATGTTTTTAAAAAGTCAAACATTCACTATATATTTTGATCACAGGTATATACATTTTGATCATAGGTATATACGCTTGAACTCTTCATTTTTCCCTGTTGATACTTATGTTAATATGATACTATATTATTTATTACAGGTTTGCAACAGGTCTTAAAATTAGGTAATTAAATTCCTTTAATTATGATCTTTTAAATTTTTTAGCTATTCTAGGTCTTTTGCAAATCCAAACGCAATTTGGAATCAGCTTATGAATTACTTCAGAAAATCCAGTAGATATTTTTTATTGGCTCTTTGCTTGCTTGTTTGTTCATTTGCTTTTGGTACTGGGAATCATACTCACAAGCTCACACTTGCCAGGCAGGCGCTGTGCTGCTGAGCCATATCGTGGGCTTGACATTGTTTTATTGGATTACATAACATTTATATATTAATTAGAAGACCATCATCTTAAAAATATAGAATCTTATAGTTTTGAACATATGCATATTGTTTATTGGTTTTTAAAACTTTTTCTAAACTGTTTTACAGTTTTTTACAATTTTGCACATACTGTATTAAACACAGTTATACCTACTTCATTTTTATGCCATTGTAAGAAATGTTTTTAAATTTTTACTTTCAATTGAAAATAAAATTTTATTTCATATAACATAAAATCAAATTTTGCAGATTAACCGTATGTGCAGCTACTATCTTCCTATCTTTAATAGTTTATGAAAATAAATTTGCTTAGTGCTTCCTTTAATAATTTTTAGTGTATGGAAGTTTGATTTTCATTGCTCTACAATATGATTTTCCAAGGACAGTAATACAGAATCATAAACTCATTCCAAAGAATTATACATTGTGAATCAGAGTTCTTATATCCTGTGGACTCTTAATGAAATGGACATCTGCAGTACTAACTCTCAGCCCCAGTTAAAAAACAAAACAATTGTTCAGTATTTTCATTCTTTCTGTCTTCCAAAGTCTTATTGTGCCAGTCTCATTTTCACAATGAGCCACAAATTGTTGCCTCATGGCAAGTAACACTGATTTCTGTTTCTAAAGCAGGATTCATAATTATCTCTAAAGCTTTTAAAGGCAAGGCTCTCCCAAGGTTTGCATTTGGTTTATTTTGGCCCACATTTCCTGTAATTTTAGCTAAAGATCTACTTCAATGGAATTATGCGCAGAGGGAGTTGGAAGACTGAGGTAGAAACAGACAAACTAAACCAAGAAAAAGGAAATGGACATGATCTTCAATGTCTATGAGGCAGCAATACTGAGGCATCACAGCTTCACACATAGAACTCAGTCAGGCTCTTTAAACACGGTTAGAAAATAGAAAATTATAATTTTCCTAATACAAAGAAGAAAATTCAACTTCATGGGAGCACAGATCTGAGTTTTATGGTTAACTGATAGACCTGTGATCTAAATTTAATTGTAATTTCCAGGGTACACAGAAATGTGGGGATTAAGATGATTTTTAGATATTAAAATGCTAATTTTTAAAAAAGGTATTCTGGCAAACAAGAATGAAGCAAAAATTATCCAAATCAGAAAGAATTTTTGAAGATTATGGACTTTGTTTATTCTAATATAATTGTGTTTCCTCATATGTTTTAAAGATACTAGAAATCATCATGATCACAGGAGACCAACTCATGTGTTAGACAAGTCAAGATATGTATGAGGTAGATT
>PVJX010043734.1:0-13519 GCA_004027295.1 Dolichotis patagonum
TTACACATTTACAATGTGCTAAACACTTTGCATGCATTATTTCATCTACTACAGTAGAATATTTAGAAATAATGCATGTAAGGCCCTTAGAGATGCTATTATTGCCCCATCTTACACTGAGGAATGTGAGACAGAAAGGCTAAGAAACTTAGTTATGATTCTGTGGCTAGGCTAATAAGTTTATTGCATGAGAAATCTCTAACACTACAATTCTTATGCCCTGTGGAAAATAAAAGCAAATAATTGGAACTTTAGACATTAAGGTTTCCATTTGTCATCTTATTTTTTTTTTTGTATTCTTAAACCAGAAGATACATTTCTTCTCTTTTAATTATAATGATTTCTTTATATCAGCACTTTCCTTTTCTTTTAATGATTCCCATTCTTTGAGATATATTGATATCTGGGGTAGGAGCTCAACATTGGAGCAAAGAAAATTCAAGGCAATTTTCGCTAATAAAAAGTTTAACTTTACTGAGTCAGGCACATAAAGACAAATAACATATATTATCACTTATATATGGATGCTAAAGGTAATCTCAGAGAAGTAGAGAATAGCGTAGTAGTTAACAGAGCTTGGAAAGGCTTAGGGATAGGAAGATGGAGAGACAGTGACTAACACGTACAGGGTGCAGTTGAATAGAAGAAATAAATTTGAGTGTTTTATTGTACAACAGGGTATCTATGGTAGACAACACTAATAACCATACATTTCAAAATAGCTAATGGAGACGATTTTGAATCTCAACCCAAAAAATGACCTGTGTCTGAGTTAATAGATATTCAAGTCATCTTGATTTGATCATTATATACATGTACTAAAATGTCACAGTTTATAACACAGGTATGTACAATGCAGCATGTCAATTTAAAAACATGTTTAGAAAGATAAAGCTTAATTTCATAATCAGTGTTAAACATGGATAAATAATTGGTCCCTGGAACTAGTGACCAATTTTCAGGGAACTGAGCAGGAGATCCTGTGTCACTACTTGTTTTCATTCTTTCTTAACCCTTGCTCTTTACAAATATGTATCTCCATCTATCTACAGACTATTATGAAAATTTTCACGCTGTTTATTTTTAATCAAAGTCAAGTCATTTTTGTTAAATGAAAAGGAGACGTTAGTAATCATAGTAGCATGACAGAAGTAAATGGAAGTAATCCTGGCCAAATCTTGACTCTGTGGTATGTTTCTAACACTCTGTGAGGCTTTTCAAGAGACATCTCCTGTGCAGTAACATGGCATAATGGCAAAGTGCCTGGAGGACAGAGCAGAAACTTTCTAGGGATTGACCTACGTGACTCATACATGGCAGGTTAGGCATGGTCAAGACCACTACCTGTGGTTGTGTAGGTTGTATATTACTCAAGTGTGCCACGATGAAAGGGAAATAGAAATTGGATCCCAGCCTGCATCATCCTTGCTGAGCCATGTGCCCGGGTTAAGAGATTGTATCTGCTCTGTGAAAAGTACATCAGTTTCTAATTCACACAAAGGCACCACTTAGGCTGGTGGAATTACAGCAAAGTTCAATCCTTTGTCTATTTTTTCCTAAGCGTTGTCTCCTTATTCCCTACTTTATTTCAATTATTTTCTTTTTAATTGTCTCAGTAGAAATCATACCTCTATATTTTTTAAATCACTTAAGCTATATCCTTACATAAAAGAAAACTTCAGAGACTTGAAACCCGAATCTTCTAAATGCTTTAAATTATTTTTAAAGGTTTTATTTTCCTTTCAGTTTGGGCCTCCCGAAGGGATTTTCAAAATCCAGTATATAAAAAGACGATTAATGCTTGTGCTTAAACTGACCATGCATTAAGGGCTATATTCTTTTCTTCTGTGAGGTGTTCCCTGTATACAAAGATCTTCCTTACTGCTAAGGTTTCTTCAAAGAGTGAAACTTAGAGAACAATTACCTTTCACAAACTTTAAAAATATTCTCCCTGCCCCTGCAAGAGAAATTATTATCTGGTGTAATTAATGTTGGACCCTAGACCCAAAGAACAATGAATGTTTCAAGCACGAATTGCTTTTGAGAATCATCATCCTATTCTGGGCTTGAAGACATTCATGTAGGAGATTAACAGAGAATTTTAATAAAACTCTTTGGATAAAGAAAATTAGATGAGGAATGCCAGTTTGTCTTGTAAGTTGCTTGAGCAGATCTGTCACAACAGACATTGCCCCAGATTGTGGAACCCTTTCCTTCCAACATCTTTTAATGGTAGTAGAACTTACAATGCCATAATTTCCTTTCATTTTTGACAGTGTTATACTACCTTTATAGATTTACACTGACAGCATTTCATCTCAGTATCATTAGATCATCTCACCTGACTTTTTTGTGGTGCACATCATTACATTTTGATGGTGCTATACAATTACCAGTGAAATGAATAGGGTATTAACATGATCACTGAAAATAGTTAGCACATACAGACATAGCATTCTGCATTTAGAAATATTTTATAGCTATTAATTAGCCTGCCCAATGCTTGTGAGATCCAGAAAAATTTATATTTCTTTTTTTCACCAAGTAGAATAACCAACAAAGTGCCTTGGACAATATTATAGGGGCAAACAGTGGCTGAAGTTTTCTTCTTTGACTTTTTTAAGCCTAGGAAATTTGGCCATAAAGATATATACCAGATAATAAGTGTCTTTCAGGCACGACGTAAGAAAATTTCACTTAATTTAGAACATTTGCTTTTTGTATTTTGTATTTACATTCTTGTTATGGCAATGAATGAAAATCAATTTGAAGTTTTGCAAAGATTTCATAGATAATGTCTTGGTAATGAATGAAAATCAATTCGAAGTTTTGGAAAGGTTTTGTAGGTAATCTGGAATTATTTAAAGGCTCTATCTTAACAAAATGGAATTGATTTGCTCTAGGAAAAAATATTCAACTTGTAATTACTAATCAGGAAATGATGAATCTAAGAATGATACAGAAACAATATTAGAGCTATAGCCATCTTAATTATTGAGGGTCAATTTCCTTCACAGTTTTTCTAAACTGTTTCTTGAACATAATACCCTACCAATGATACTCCAGGTTTGAGAGACTTGGTGTTGACTGTTTAAATGATGGACAAACTGTCTTTTTCTAAATTCTATAATTCATCTTGATTTCCAGATTGAGACTGATGAAATAAATTAGTTGTATGAATTAGTCAGTATGTAATAAACCTTCTGAACATGACTTTTCTTATTTGTATAATTATGAAGTAAATATCAGGAAGATTATGAAGGTAAAATGAGATGGCAGATGTAAAACACCCTGTTTAATGCTTCAGCATAGTTTTCATTCAGTAAGGAGGAAGATTTTCTATGATGCAAGAGACCTTCCATGGCCTAAGAACAATAGCAGATATTGTGGTGGTTTGATTTTACTTTTTTTGTAGCAGGGATCAAACTCACTACCTTGCACTTGCCTGGCAGGCACTTGTACCCCTGCGCTAAACCCCAGGCCCATGGTGGTGGTTTGAAAGCAGGAGTTTTCAGGAGATAGTTCTTTATGCTTAACCCTTCCTCTGCTGGAGAGGGCAGTATTCTAGAGTCTTGGAGTTATTGTTTTCCTTGGATATTTGCTGCATTGATTCAGCAGTGAAATTGCTGTCAATGGATAAAACTTACAGGAGGATCGGAATCAGTTTATTTAGCTTTGTCCATATAATGTGGTAATAATGTGTTTTATATTAATATTATTTTACCAAATTTTCCTCCACCTGCCTGCTAAAGGAAGAAACCAAGTGAAAAGTACACATATTTTCTTTTTAATTGAATAATGTCATAACATCTGGAATTTCACAAATATCTCTATATATGTTGGTTTACATGCAGCAAAATTTTTTTTATTTTAAACAGCAAAAAAGCACAAAGGCTAATCAATCAAACAAACAAGTAACAAAAACAACAACTGAAGCCAAATGACAATAACATCAACAACAACAACAACAACAGCAAAACAATAGTGATACAGGATTTCAAAACAAGATGATAGGAATTTAGCCATGGATGTTATATGGTATAATGTTGTCTTCAAAATAATTGCTTGGGTTACCACATACAGGCATGCAAAATTGATCAAACAATATAATTTTCCTTAGTGATTTTTTTTCCTTTTCATTGTATCCATTGTAAATATTTGGATCATATTTACTTTCCATTTCTTACACTATTGAGACAGTACAGTGTCTACACATGTGACTCTGATTTATTTCACATAAGAGTATGTTCTCCAGATTCATCTATTTACCCATAAAAGCCTCTAGTTTATCCTTCTTTATAGCTGAGTAGTACTCCATTGTATAAAAATGCCACATCTTTTTTAACCATTCCTCAGTTAATGGGCATTTAGGTTGTTACCAAGATCTGGCTTTTACAAATTGTGCAGCTACAAAAATGGGTGCACATGTATCACTGTGGTATGGTGTTTTCAGTTCCTCTGGGAAAATAACCAGAAGAGGTATAGCTGGGTTGAATGGAACCTCTGATCCTAGTTTTTTGAGGAATCTCCACACTGATTTCCACAGTGCACTCCTACCAACAATATAGGAAACTTCCTTACAGTCCCCCCAACATTTGTTATTGGTAAATTTCTTGATGTTAACCATTCTTTCTGGAGTGAGATGGAGTCTCAGTGTTGTTTTAATTTGCATCTCTCAAATGAGCAATGATGTTGAACATTTTTTCATATGCTTATTTGTCATTTGAATTTCTTCATCTGAGAATTGTATATTCATCTCGGATGCCCATTTTTGGATTGGGTCTTTGAATTTGGGGGGCCTGATTTTTTTCAATGCTTTGTGTAGTTTAGATAAAAGTTCTTTGCTGAGGGATATTTGGCAAAAATCTTTTCCCAATCTGTGGGTTGTCTTTTCACTCTGTTGATAATTTCTTTGGATGTGCAAAAGCTTTTTAATAAGATGAGATTCCATTTCTTGATTCTTCAAAGTCCATCCCATGCAGTATGATTTTTGTTCAATGTCCTTGTGATTTTTACTTACTTTGTTTTGCAGTAAATTTAGTATTTCTGTCTTAATATTTAGATCTTTGATCCATTTTGACTTTACTTGAGTGCGTAGTTATAGGCATGGGTCAAGTTTAAGTCTTTGGGATGTGGAAAGTCAATTTTTCCATAACCATTTATTAAAGAAGCTATCTTTCTTCCAGTGAACATGTTTGACCCCTTTGTTAAAGATAAGGTGGCTGAGAGTGTTTGTAGTTGTGTTTTCGATTCTTCAGGGAAAATACCTAGAAGAGGAATACCTGGGTTACATGGGACTTCTAATCCAAGGTTTTTTTTTGAGGAATCTCCATATTGATTTCCACAGTGCTTGTACCACTCTACACTCACAAAAACAATGGAAAAAGAAAACTGTTTCTCCACAGTCTCACCAGCATTTGTTATTGGCTTATTTCTTCATGTTAACCTTTCTTTGTAGAAAGGTTAACATGGAATAAAAAGGAATCTAAGTGTTGTTTAAATTTGCATTTCTCATATAATCAATGATGCTGAACATTTTTTCATTTATTTATTTTCCATTCTTTTTCTTCATCTGTGAAGTGTGTATTCATTTCAGATGCCCACTCTTGGACTGAGTCATTGAATTTGGAGGTGCCTGGTTCTTTTCAATACTTTTTATGTTCTAGATAGAAGTCCTTTGTCTGAGGGACAGTTAGCAAAAGTCTTTTCCCAATATGTGGGTTTTCTTTTCATTCTGTGATTTCTTCTTTCAATGTGTAAAAACATTTTAATAAGGTGACATCCCAATTGTTGATTCTTTGAAGTACTTCCCATACAGTTTGGTTTATGTTTATTAACTTTCTGCCTACCCCTGTGTTCTCGAGATTTCTGCCTATTTGTCATCCAGTAGATTTAGTGTTTATATGTTAATATTTAGATGTTTGATCCATTTTGACTTTAGTTTAGTGCATGGTGATAGACAATTCTAGTTTAAGTCTTCAGAATGCAGAAAGCCAGTTTTCCCAACACCACTTATTAAAGATACTGTCTTTCTTCTGGTGAACATATTTGGCTACCTTGCAAGGATAAGGTGCTTGAGTAGGTTTATAGTTGTGTTTGTATCTTCTATTCTGTTCCATTGATCCTCAAGTCTATTTTTTTGCCAATACAATGCTGGTTTTATTATAGCAGATTTGTACTATAATTTCAGGGTAGGGGTTGTGATGCCTCCTGCCTTGCCTTTGTTGCTCAGGATTGCCTTTAGTAGTCTAGGTCTCTTCTGGCTACAGATGAATTTTAGGAGTATTTTTTTCTAGATCTGTAAGCTATGTTAATGGTATTTTAATTGGGGTTGCATTAAATCTGTATAACACTTTTGGGAGTGTGGCCATTTCCACAATGTTGGTTCTTTCTATCCATGAGCAAGGGATATTTTTCATTTTCTGATCTCCTCTTTGATTTCTTTTTTCAGAGTACTGTGATTTCCAATGTGTTAATACTTTGCTTCCTTTGTTAGATTGATTCCTAAATATTTCATTTTTTGGATGATATTGTGAATGGTATGGTTTCTCTAATTTCTTTTTCAGTGAGTTTGTTGTTTTTGCACAGGAGTGCTATTGAATTTTGAGTGCTGATTTTGTATCCAGAAATGCTGCTGAATTTGCTTATTAAGTCTGGAAGTGTGTTGCTGGAGTTTTGGGGGTCTTCTATGTAGACTGTCGTGTCATCTGCAAATAATGATAATTGATCTTCTTTATTTCTTTTTTTTTTTTTTTCGTACTGGGGATCAAACTCATGATCTCATGTTTGCCACACAGGCACTTATACCACTGAACTAAATCCCTAGCCCTTTAATTTCTTTCTTTCTTATTCTTGTTTTTGTTCATTTCTCTCTCTTGTTTAATTACTCTGGCTCATGTTTCCAGAACTATATTGAACAGGAGTTGTGATAGTTGACATCTTTGTCTTGTTCCTCATTTTAAAAGAAAAGCTTTCAGTTTTTGTTCATTTTGTATGATGTTGGCTCTTGATTTATCATAGATGGCTTTTATCAGGTTAAGGCAAAGACTATCTATTCCAATTTTCTCTAGAGTTTTTACCATGAATGCGTGTTGGACTTTATCAAAAGGTTTTTCTGCATCTATTGAGATGATCATGTGATTTTTGTCTTTCACTCTGTTACTATTGTGTATTATATGTATTCATCTGCATATGTTAAACCATCCGTGCATTCCTGGGATTAATTCCACTTGGTCATGACATACAGTCTTCTTAATAATTTGCTGAATTGGAGAGGAGCTAAAGATGGTGGACTGATAAGCAGCAGGATAGGGAGCCTCTCTGAAAGAGACAGCTCATGCCAGAATAAAACATTCTGGAGAGATCTGGACAGAGGGAGATGAATTCTCTCAACCCAGGAAGAAACTGAATGGAAAAGAGCTGCTCAAATATGAAGTCCCGGGGCTACCATTAGAGAAGCTAAGATCAGTGGTCATGGCGCTCTCGCCAAGCTGCATGAATTCAAGCTGCCAAGTCTAGCCTGAGCCCTTAAACTCATGCAGATGTGACTGGCTTGAGTGGCCCCCCATGTGAAGCTGAACTGCCCTGCTCGTGACTCGCCCAGAGCTGCTGTGAAATCACACTGCAGCTGCGCTGAAATCAGAGGCTGGGGAGCCCAACAGAGAATGGAGCCAGAGAGGGACTCGCATTAACCCTCAGTGAGTGCTGGGAATAAGGCCCTCCCATGGGAAAGGGGCAACCAACTGGACAACATGTTGGAGTTGGGCAGGTCGGCTGGAACTCAGTAAGAAGTGACTTTAGTTGGTTGCTCCCCTCCCAGAGCAGATTGGTGGGATCTGCTTGGCCTGGGTCACACCCAGGACTGGGACCCATTAAGTCATCCCAAATGAATTCCCTATATGCAGCACACACTGACACAATGAAGGCCCCTGAAGGTTGGCTGGCCCAGAAGTGAGGGGCCAGCATATGCTGCCCCTGCCTGCACCTCAGTGACTGACAGCAGACTGGAGAGGGCAGAAACCCTAGCCTGTATGCTCCAAAAGAATCCTAACCAACAAGGAAAGGTGCTGGGAACTACACTGTACACTTGTATGGAAGGAACCAAAAACATGATGAGAGAAAGAAATAAGAAAAATCCCTCAGGCCCCAATCCTGAGAATATGATCCAGGAGAGGTAAATACAAAAGAGATTGAGGGCAGCAAATGCGCAATATCAAACATGGCATCAGCAGACATAAAGAGATATCTTCAGGACCTCATAGATCAGCTCAAAACTGAAATATTAATTCAAGCTAAGCAAGATATAAGTAGATTAATAAAAGAAATGCTAAGCACCTCTCAAGAAGACACAGACAGAAGAAAGGAGGAACACAAAAGAAGGAGAGAAAAGTTCGATGAAAAAATATAAAGAAAACCTAGAATACATGAAGCAGATTCAAAGAGATTACAAGGAAACTGAAAACTCCATTGAAAGCTGGCAAAACTGCTTGAAAGAAACTAAGGATAGACTATCAAAACTTGAAGACAGGTTTGCAATGTGTGATCATGAAAGGAAAGATCTCTTAAAAATAACAAGGAAACAGGCAGTAACATTACAAGCTTTACAAGATGACAAGAAGATATATAACCTAAGAATAAAACATGTGAATGAAGAAGCAAGAGTCAAAACAGAGGAATTACAAATGCTATTCACAGAAATAATTAAGGAAAACTTCCCAAGCATAACAAAAGGAAATGATATTCAAATGTATGAAACATACAGAACTCCAGCCACCTACAACCAAAATGGAGCTACACCCAGACACATAATAATCAAGACTGCAGAAATTCAATATAAGAACAGGATATTAAAAGCCATCAGAGAAAAGAAACAGATCATCTATAAAGGGATACCCATCAAAATCAAGGCAGACTTCTCAACACAGACCATCAAATCAAGAAGAGCTTGGAGCAAAGTAATCTAAGCCCTGAAAGAAAATAACCTCCAGCCCACATTGATGTACCCTGCAAAACTGTCTCTAGCAATTAATGGCAAAACAAGATGCTTCCATGACAAAGTGGAACTTGGGGAATTTGTGACCACCAATCCAATCCTACACAAAATACTAAAGGACATTCTAGAGAGAGAAAAAAAAATACCAGGATTTCAAGAGCAGTGGCAGAGAGGCCTCAATGAACAGGGCAGACAGTGGAATGAAAGAGGAAAGTAGACAACAAGTGGCAGAAAAATAGAATAGCAGAAATGAGGCAGAGAAGGTTGGTTGTAATGTCTAACATACATGGCCTTGATATACTAACAAAAAGAAATACAGGCAGACCCTATCAGGAGATAGGGTCCATCAAGATGCTCTGTAGTGGAAACATAATTAACCTGAGAGAGGATTTATGGACAGAAAGTCAAATATGAGAAAACAATGCTCTATGTGACAGGGAACCAGAGAGAAATAGGGGCAACTCGACCAGCACCTGCATATAGGTTGAAAATACACAATCGTTTTGTGCAGTAGAGAACTACTCAGCTATAATGAAGGAAAACCTTGAGGCTTTTATAGGTAAAGGAATACAACTCTAGATCAAGCCCAGGAGTCAGAAGTTCAGAACCAGTTAGGGTAAATAGCAGGTTGCTCCCCACAATGTAAAAACTGAGGTAGGTAGTAGGACCTAAAACGTGCAGTGCACCCTGTGGTAGTGAAATGGAGGCAATGTCTAAAAAAGGAAGGCAGAAGATACTGTTAATAGCGTATCAGGATTTAAAATCTACATTATTCTCACCACTCTGTTTAGATGGATTATATTCTGTTCCAGTTTGTCTACTTGCACTAGATTTGAGGGCACAGACAGCTATCCCCAAAATAGCAGGATGTATTTATGGTAATCATAATTAATTTCTTATTAACTTAATCTGAAGCCCTGTATAATTTATGCTGTCATATTATGACTGATCTTATTTGAATCTGGTTTGTTAGACTGCTGTTTTGTATTGACTGATTTTATTCGAATCTGATATGATTGATAATATCACGTCTAAGAGTATAGGCAACTACACTGAAGATGACAGGATTCATTAGGATACCCACTCTGGTTTGATTATTACCTGCTTTTGAACTCTTATAATGTCTTCAATGATTTGTTTTTACTAATATTGTCATATACTGCTGAGACATCATAGTAACCATTGTAGATCACCTTGTATTATGGTTTTATATGACTTTTTCATTTCATATTTTTCTAGAAATTATTTTGTTTTGTCTTGCTTTGTTTTGTTTTTCCCTCTAATACAGAAAGGATAGATATACATGTAGAAACTCATGCATGTGTAGAACTGATAAACAGTTTATGAGAACCAATTATATAATGCATGATGAAATGAACAACTACTTTGAAGAAAAAGAGACACTACAGTACCCAGTGCTGATTCCATAGCATCATGATGTGAAATCCAGCAATACTATCATTCTTTTTTCAGAGTGATTTTAGCCTGTTTTGTTTTGTTTAAGTTCAACATACATGAAGGTATGGACAGCTATTTTGAAGAGAATGAGAGACACTATGACAGTCATTGTTGGCTTCCCTATTGTCTGGTCTTGAAGACCTAAAACGCTTCCCTCATCCTTTTCAGATCAGTTCCATACTATGTTGTTTTGTGTGAATTCTCTGTATGTGAAGATAGGGACAACTATTTGGAAGAAAAAGAGAGACAATATGATAGATAGTGAAGATCTCTGATTGTCTTGCTTTGAAATTTTTGTGTTTCTTACATTGCTTTCTTGTATTCTGTTTTTATCTGTTTTATTCTGTATTCTGTTTTCTATATTCTGTATTCTGTTTTATTCTGTTTTTTTTTGTGTTCAATTTTACCTTCTTTAACATAAAAAAATAATTTGCTGAATTCTGTTTGCTAGTATTTTATTGAGGATTTTTGCATCTGTGTTCATTAGGGAAATTGGCCTGTGGTCCCTTTTTAGCTTTGGTCTTTCTCTGGTTTTGGAATCAGGGCAATACTTGCCTCCAGGAATGAGCTAAGGAGAATAGCTTTCCTTTCAATTTTATTAAAGAGTTTAAAGAATACTGGTGTGAAATCATCTCTCAGTTTCTTATAGAATTCAGCTATGAATCCATCAGGATCTAGGCTTGTTTTTCGTTGGTAAGTTTTTAGTTACATTTTCAATTTCACTAACTGATATTAGACACTTCGGAATTTTGTATTTTCTTGATCTAGTTTGAGTAATTTGTAGGTTTCCAGGAATATGTCCATTTCTTCTGTTTTTCATCCTATGAGCATATAGATTTTTCAAAATAGGTATTGATGATCTGAATTTCCACTGGATATATAATGATTTCACCCTTTTCATATCTTTTTGTTTGGATTTTAATTTTTTCTTTTTTGCTAAAGTTATCTAGAGGTTTATTAATTTTATTCTTTCAAAGAAACAACTCTTTAACTCATTAATTCTTCATATTGCTTTCTTAGTCTCAATTGCATTAATTTCCACTCTAATCTTTATAATTTCTTCCCTTCCTTGGGCTTTGAGTTTGACTTGCTCTTCTTTTTCTAGAAGTTTGAGGTGTACCAGTAAGTTGTTTATTTGTGTTCATTCCATTTTCTCAATGTAGGAATTTATCACTATGAATTTCCTTCTGTGTATTGCTTTCATGTTCCACAGGTTCCAAGGGGTTGTATTTGCATTTTTGTTCAATTGTAGATACTGTTTAATTGTCCTTTAACTTCTTCTGTGGCCAATTGGTTATTTAAGAGTGATACTTAATTTCCATGTGCTTATGGGATTCTTGTGTCTTCCTTTGTCTTTAATTCCCAATTATATTGTGCTATAGTCAGATAATTTGCATGGAATAATTTCATTTTCTTTGCATTTAGTTAAGCATGTTCTGTGGGCTGATATGTGGTCTATTTTAGTGAATGATTCATGTGCAGCTGAAAAGTATGTACAATCTGATGTTGCTGGGTGGAACACTCTGTATGCATGTACTAGGTCCTTTTGTTCACAAGTTGATTCAGTTCTTTTATTTCTTTGCTGATTTTTTGGTCTGGTTGATCTGTCTCTTTGTGACAATGAGGTGTTAAATTCCCCAATTATAACTGTATTATTGCTTATTTGATTTTTCATGTCTGTTAATATTTGTCTTACATAGTTGGGTACTCTCATATTGGGGCATATATATTAATGACTGTAATTTCTTCCTTTGGGGGGGTACAGGAGATTGAACTCATGACTTTGCACTTGCCAGGCCAGCACTTATGCCACTGAGCTAAATCCCTGGTCCCTAATCTCTTCTTCTTGAAGTTTTGTGCTAACAAGTATGTAGTGACCTTCTTTATCTCTTTTGATCATTCTTGATTTGAAGTTCACATTGTCTGCAAACAGAATAGCCAGCCCTACTTTTCGCTGAGTTCCTGTCACATAGACCATTGTTTTCTATCTTTTGAATTTTAGCCTATTAATTTTCTTTTTCAGTTAAATGTGTTTCTTGTACACAGCACATTGTTGAATTTTGTTTCTTTTTTTATTTTTATTTTTTGAATTTTGTTTCTTAGTCCACTCTGCTAGTCTGTTTCTTTTTACTGGTGAGTTGTGGCCATTTACATTGATGGATTTAATTGATATGTACTGACTTATCTTTGTCATGTTATCTTTCTGTTGTTGGTTTTCTACTTTTTCTGTGTTTAAGTGCTTGGTGGTTTCCTTCTGCATTGCTTTTGGAATTGTAGTTATCTTTATTTCTTTATAGAGTCTCTTTCAGTACTCTTTGTAGTGTTGGTTTGGTGGCCATGAATTTCTTTAGTTGTTCTTTGTCAAGGAAATATCGTATTTCTCCTTTGATTTTGAAATATATTTTTGCAGGGTATATCAATTGGGGTTGGAAGGGGTTTTTTGGTTTTGTTTTGTTTTGGAACTCATGACCTTGTACTTCCAGGTAGGTGCTTGTGCCAGTGAGCTATATCCCCAGCCTGGAAGTTGTTTTCTTTCAGGACTTGAAATATTTCACTCTAAATTCTTCTTGACTTGCTAGTTTGTGTTGAGAAGGCTGATGTCATTCTGATAGGCTTTCCTTCATAGATGATCTGTTTCTTTTCTCTGACAAATTTTTGTATTCTGTTCTTATGCTGGATTTCTGGGGCCTTAATTATTATATGTCTGGGTGAAGATTTATTGTGGTTATGGCTAATTGGTGTTTTATAAGCCTCACTTATCTGTATATCAGATTGTTTTCTTGTACTTGGAATATTTTCTGCTATTATTTCTGAAAATAATCTTATGTTATTTGTGTTGACTCCTGCTTTACACTGATCAGTCTTATATATTTTTTATTTTAAAGAGAATAAAACAAAAGAGGGCAGAACAGAGCAGATCAGAACAGGACAACATAGGCAACACAGTACTTTACATTAAGACAACCAGACATTAACAGTAGCTATCACAATATCTCTTTCTCTGCTATAGTTGAGCATAGTTTCAAATACAATAATATCAAACATAACAAAATAGTATAAAACCATTCA
>PVJX010043735.1:0-13526 GCA_004027295.1 Dolichotis patagonum
TTTCTCCTACTGTACCTTCTTTTTGTACTACCTTCACTTTTCCCCACTCCTTCCTCTCCTATTTCCCCACCTTTCTACAATCACTACTAGATAATGGAGCAAATGTGGCACATTCATCCAAGGATGGGTTGACACAGATTACACATTGCTTTCATTTGGTTGTTCTTTGGATGAATTCTTCATTGAGAACAAGATAATGAAAACCATACGGTCACTGGACACAAAAATCTGCCATCACTTTGTTCCCTTGCAGCCCATTTCATCTCATAAAGGCTGGGCTCTGAGTTTGCTCCAGTAGAAGTTTCCAAGCAGGTGGAATCCTGCCCTCTATGGGCTTGAATAATTCAAAAAAACACTGCCAATTTAGTTCTTGCCTGTCACCAGCACATCAGAGAATTTAAGTTACTGTAACAGCTCTTGCTAGGCTGGCATAGCTTTAGTAACCAGGTCTTTCAAGTATTTGTATGAGTTCTGCTCTGGGACCTTCAGTGTGGAGCTGAAGAACAGAAGAACCGTGATAGGTAACAACTGAGAATTTAAAGAACGTGGAAAATTTTAAAGTCCTGCTGTCCTGAAATTTTGAACCACTGCCTACAGGAAATGAATACTTATATATGGTGGGTGAAACTTAGTTTTACTTTATTCCTGGGCTGAGTTTTGACAGTATAAGGCAGAATTATAAATTTTTAACTATGGCAGCAATTTTAGACTACAGGTGTGAGGATGAAGAATTATTTATTGGTTCAAAATCCCACACTGGTGAGTGAAAAGGCTCAAAGACAAAAATACAATGAAGTTTCTAGAATTTGAGCAAAAATTTATTTTCATGGTGTAATTTGTCAGTTCTTTTATACAGATACCAATAAGGCAGTACAGAACTAATAAACTCATCTTAAAAAACAAAGGTAAATGCCAGCCTTGTGGTTTAATTTTTTGAATCTTAAAATTAGTCAGAAACACTCTTCTGCTCTGACAGAACTCATGAAAAGTCAACCTATTACTTTATATCTAATATTATTTTCTTTTTCAAAGACATCACTAAGAATGAGCAATGTAGTTAGTGGTTAAACTATGACTCTCATACATCTTTCTAATGGTAGAGAAAATAGTCAAGTTCTTTTTTCAGATCACATATAAGTTTAGCTTTTAATTATCAGAAGTCCTTTTCAACATTGAAAAGAAGAAAAATTGCATAATGTAGGATTATCTTATGACTCCTTTATAAATATAATGTATAAAGCAAGTGATCAACAAGAAAATATGCATTTCTACTATATTTTTTGTATCTAAGAGGTGGAAAATAATTTAGGGTAATTTTCCGAAACTCCTAATTGTGTTTTTTTAAAGTACAGAAAGATTAAAAGACTTGAGCAAAAGTTCTCAAACTGACTTCAATCAGGTTGGATAAATTCATGGTCACCTCCAGGGAGACACTTTAGGTGTCCTCAAAGAGCACCAAAATTTCCTTAGAACACTGTCTTAGAACTGCCAGTAGCATCCCCAATAGTTGTGGGTGGACCTCAAATTGACTGGAATGACCCCACACAGTATCGCAGGCTGAAAAGCTTATACAAAGGAAATTTACTTTCTCTGCATTTTGGAAGTTGGAAGTGTGAGATCAAGGTTTATGCAGGTTTGGATTCTTCTGGAACCTCTTCTCTGTGGCTTTTTCATGGTTATTCCCTTTCCATGTGTTCCCATGGTTTGTTCTGTGCTTGTCTACCTGATTATCTCTTTTTACAGGACACTGGTCACGCTGGACCAGGGCCCACTCTAGTGACCCTATTTTCATTTAATTACTTTTAAAAAGCCCTAATCATTTTACTCCAATTAGGCCATAATAACAAAGTACCTGAAACTGGTTAATTTATAGTAACAAAAATTTATCACTCACTATTTTAATAGCTGTGAAGCTCAATACTAAAGCTCTATCAGATTCAGAGTCTGTGGAGGGCTGTCCTCCCTCCTTTAAAGATGCTCTCCTTTTAGTCATTCCTCTCACAGAAAGAAGGGCAAGGCAGCTCTGTCAGGTCTCTTACAAAGGCATTTATCTGATTCAAGAGCACAAAATTCCAAAGGTAATTATTTCCCCAAAGCCCCACTTTCTCATATTATCACCTTGATGGATAAGATTTAACCTACATATTTTGGAGAAACACAAACATTCAGACAATCATAGCTGTGTGAGTGGGAAGGATAGCTGCACCATTCAACACATAGTGTTTACCTTCCTACATGCACACCTATGTATAATTCCCTTTCTTTAGGAGTAGGTGGGAAATTTGACCTACAGAATAAGGCAAAAGTGGTAATAGCTTTTTCCTGTGATATGTCATATGAAAAAATTACTCAGAAGACTAGCTCTGGAGATTCTCTTCCTTGTTGGCTCTGAAATAGTTAAGCAGCCACAAATCAAGGAGCTGGGGTGAGTGGCATGGCAAGGGCTTTCCTTCAATTACCAACAAGACGCTATCATCACTCTCAGACTTACAGCCACAAGAAATGAATTCTGCCAACAACCTGAGTGAACTTGGAAGCAAATTCCTCCTCAGTCAAGCTTTCAGATGACAATTCCAGTCCTGTAGAACATCTTGATTGGAACTGTGCAGAGATAAGATGTGCTTAGCCTCCTGACCTACAGAAACCATGAGGTACTAAGTATGTGTGTTTTTAAGCCGCTAATGTTGTGATCAGTTTTCATCAGTATATAAAAAAAATCTGATACTTGAAAAATCCTAGAATGGCTTTGTAACCAGGTCGATGGTGAAGCATGAGGCATTTTGATGAATTTGATGAACAAGGCCAGGATAACCTTAAACAGATAATTAGCAGAAATCGGGCCAATAGTGATATTGTCAGTGAGGGCTAAAAATGAGGTGAGAACCATGATGTTGGAAATTGGAGGAAAAGGAATCCTTGTTAAAGAGGCAGAAAGCATAGTGAGATTGTCTCCTCCAGTCAGTTCTCTGGAAAGTAGAATTTATGTGTTGTATCACTGACTTGACTGACAGCACCTGAGACTGACCAGTAAAACATTTGCCTAATTTGATTTCAAAGAAACTGTTGAAGGTGCCACCTTATTTATTCACCGGGATTATTGTTCTTTTGCTGTTGTTTGTTTGGTTTTGCTTTTTAAAGAAGGAGGACTTCATGATTTTGAAAATTCTCAATCTCTCCACTTAAAAAAAAATAATACCACAAAACATTAAAATGAAAATAACTGATGTTAAGAAATAATTATCTGGAGAAACAGCCAAAAACTATAACCTTTTACTAAAGCATGAGAAATGATTAGAAGTTCAAGTATTCAGTCACAAAAGGGCCTTCCAAAAGATTAATGGTGTGCCTCATGGATTCTCCCAAAGCATGAGGATTCTACTAGATGAATTGTGGTATGTTTTAACCTTTTTAGCAAGATGCCAAGGTATACAAGGAATTATCTCAAAAAGACCTGTGGGCCTGGCTTTTGTCTAATGGAGTGAATCCCTGGGAAAGCCAGAGACTGCAAAAGCATTTGAAATTATTCTTTCAATGAAAGCACAACCAGCTTGGATTAAAAGACACAGAGGGTAATATG
The DNA here is from genome assembly GCA_004027295.1 of Dolichotis patagonum. Classification (NCBI taxonomy): domain Eukaryota; kingdom Metazoa; phylum Chordata; class Mammalia; order Rodentia; family Caviidae; genus Dolichotis; species Dolichotis patagonum. The sequence continues at coordinate 3,578 of PVJX010043735.1, forward strand.
AAAAATATTGTCAACTCCTCATTATTCTACTTGCAGGAATGCTAAAGAATCTACTCATCTGCTACCTACCAAGAATAAAAAGAGTGACTAAGAAAGCAGAACCAAGAATGCAGCTAAGAAACCTAGACTCACAGAGAATTATTGCCACAAAACCAAAATTTGCATAGCTGGACTTCAGAATTCTCATGGACCAGTAAACCTCGTAATCTTCTATTTTGCCTTTTTTATTTTTACTTTTTACAGTTCTGGGAACTGAACCTATGGCCTGTTAGTGCTTTGCGACTGAGATATATGATTGGTTTAGTTTTACCTGGACTGGCTATTGATGTTATTTTTTAATCTGTGCCACTAATTTACATTGAACTTGTTGAGGTCAGATAACTTCTGTGTTTAGTTTCACAATATAAGGATCACAGATGGAAAGAAATTGTCCCTTAGAAACTAGCCTGTAATCAATAGATAATTGACAGCAACTTCATCTTTACCTAGATCTAATTATATATATATATAATTATTTATATATATATTATATATATTATATATATATATATATATATATATATATATATGGCTCTATAATGGTATGAAACCCATAAAACTTAGAGGGGGTGAGTTTGTTCTTTCTGTGGGAGATATATTTAGTTGCTAACCATAGGGTAGACTGTGGACAACAAAAGCTAAAGTGATCCTAAATATCCCTATGTTTATGTTCTTGGTAATCTCCTCTTCTAGACGAGATGGGGCCTAGGAGTTTCTTTTAATTAGTGGATTATATAATAGGATGTCACTCTCAAGATTATATTACATTATATAAGAGGCGTCTAAATCTAAATCACTCTTTATGTTGCTGGTTTTGCAGAAACAATCTACCAGGAATCTTACAGCCACATGGACATGAATGTTGTCAACAGTCTGAAGCAACTTGTAAGAGGCCCAGTCTCAAGGCATTCCTCCTGTTAGGCAAACATTTGTTTGTGAGTCTTTTCATTGTCCTCTAACCTACAGGTAGGTATGTCATTTTGAAGACCTGGTGTTTGTGAAATTTTGCATTTAAAGTTTATGGTGGCCATCTCTATGTCTGTTGGCAATTGGTAGTGTGATATGGAATTGAGCTAAGTGAATAAATGAAAATAAGTTAACTTGTTCAGTGATCCAAATTTTTGCTTTCTACTGAGCAACTTATTTTGTTCTTTTTATTTTTCCTTGTAGTGCTGGAGAATGAATCCATGGTTTTTGCTCTAAGATTCATTCCCATCCCCCCTCTTTTTTTGAAATCTTGCTATATTGATCAAAATAGTCTCGAATTTGTGAACCTCCTGCCACCACTTTCAAGATTTCTGGTATTATGGGTGTATTTCATCATGCCAGGCTACAATTTGTTCTTTAAAATACTCTTCTGATGCTTATAAAATGGGTGACCTAGTTGTTGGTACAAAATGGAAATGAAATGGTGTATAGCAAAAGCTGATAAACTATTTTATTACCAACAAGGAATCACTTTTAAAAGATGAGTAACTGTTTATTTTATCACCAGAAAAATAATCCACCAAGATAATCTCTTCATATTCTATTGGGTGGTGCCTGGTCACATGTCCATAATGAACAACTTCCCTGGAAAGAAGATGGATAGGACAGTCATAACCTGATATAGCCAACTGCAATTTTCCTTGATCATCAGGGAAGAGGCGGACACATGAGCAAAATGAGGACTTGTTAATCTGTGATAAAAATAGAATTGGTTATTGTTTAGACAGACAGGTATATTTTCTTTAAGAACATAGCACTATTTCAGAAATGACCCTACTACAAAGTGACTGAAAATAGCATAAATATTTATTGGGCCCCTTCTATGGGCAGTATTTGGGGACCTACTGGGAGCTAGTAATACAATGATGAAAAGATAAAATTTCTTTTTTCCTATTTCAAATAAATACTGGTTTGTGAAATATGAAATTTATGATGCTGAATAGTGACCTGGTCACAGTGTGCAATGGCTCCTTTATGTAAGCTGGGAGAATGCAAGTAATACAGAATTGATCCAAACTCACACTTGTCTCAATAAAAAGAGGAACCTCATGTGGCCCTCATGGTCAGACCTTTGTCATACTTGTTTTGAATCTCATTCTTTTCAAGTACTGTTTCACAATTTGTCCTCATTTTTGGCTCCTTCCCATGAATACACAAACATAAAAAATTTTTCCCACTTAAAAATGAATGAATAAGCAAATAACAACATTGCCCCTTGATGGGATTGCATTATCTGTGTCCCGTACAGCTCCAGAGCAGACATAATTATGTAGCTGTGGTGCGGTGTCTCGGAAAACTTCCCTCTACCTCACAGCCCTGCTGCAGCTTCCTTTTTAGCCTTGTGTCCTCTCACTCACTGATGAATTCTATAATTTCCTTCATTAATTGTTTCTTCATATATTCCGCTGTTTGTTTTTATAGCCTCTACACTCTGGCTTCTACTCCACTGTACCTGCAAGACCAACAATAACATCTTTTTGAAACAAAAGGAAACTTTTTCCACCATTACAGTATTTGATTTTTTTTTATACCATTAGATTCTCTTTCCTGAAATAGTCTTTCTCCTTTTCACATTCTCTCAAGTTCTTGCAGACTCTGATTCTTCCTTTTCAGTCACCGTGGGAACTTTTTACAATGCCATGTTTTCTGTTCTTCCATAGGCTGCCTTCTCTTCTCATCCATGATACAAATGGGTTCATATAGACTTGGAATATTAAAGTTCTATTAAGCAGTTTTTATTTGATATATAAAAAGTTGTGTGCATTTTTTGGTGAACATGTCAAAGCCATGTATATGTTTGAAATGAGACCGAACTTTGAAGTTGATATTTTTGAAATTATATCCTTATATATAGATAGATAACAGATGAATAGCTTGATCTATGCATTAATTTAATAATATTTAATTTCAAATACTATGATTCAGTACCTATTTGACACATATTAGGTGTTCAAAATTAATTTTTGGATAGAATAATGAATGTAGTCTTTAAGGAATGAGTAGTGAAATTATAAAATATTGGTAGCAATGTTTAAAACATATATTTTAGTGATAAAATGTCCATGAAATATGACCCAGTTTTCTTTTCACCCCAAAATATTTAAGTACATATTATGTGCAAATAGTTTGGCATTATTTGCAAAAAGTTTGGAAGTGAGAATTTTATATGCAGTGTGGTATAGACTTTTTCTGCTCAGATTTGAGGTCAAAGGCCAGATACTTGTGGGTTTTGGCAAGGCTTTGGTCACAGCTATAAGCATAAAAGTGTGAAAGCAGAGAAGCAGGAGGATATGATAATTTGAGCACATGAATATAAGATTCTAAGTCAATATAAAATATAAACTTATTTTAGAATAAAAATAGATTAGTTTATGATTTATGAGCATGAAAGATAACTCAAATTTTCTGAAATATCAAAAACAAATATAAAACTGAGGAAATTAGATTCTTACACTTTTTGAGTATAAAGAAGAAGAAAAATGATTCAGTCCTCTAAACTTCCAGACAAGCTTCCCAAGGGTCAGACATTTTTATTAAAAGAAAAAACACCACATACAATATAATAAATCCATTATTCTTCCATTTTGCAAAATGTCAAACTCCATGTGATCCTTTTAATTTCTATGGGTGTTCTAAACACATCATATCTAGACATGGAGCTAATACACAGCATGGCAAGTGTAGATCAAAATGTACATAAAATGTGTTGCAGTTTGCACACACACACACATACAAACACAATTGCCACTGCCTACCTCCACAATCAGGATATTAAAGGCACTTAACCTGATATGCAATGAAGTGAAGTTTTTCTGTTGCATTTACACCTAACATATCTATTGCTGTTCCATTTTGGCTTATGACCATGATTTTTGTGTCTAAAGCCACAGAAAGATCACCAGCAGTGTACTTAATTCCTGAGTAGCCAAATTGATATGATTTTCTGAAATTGTTTATCGGAAAAAGACAAGAGGTTAGCAAAAATTGGGTAATATCATCTGAAGCACATAGCTTCCTTTTACTTCCTCTCTGTTTGCCTACAGTCATTTCTTCATACTCACCTTAATTCTTGAGACTTTGAACAATTATTAGACCTATAAATAAATTGACTCAGCATATATATTTACATTTTATTCTACCTCTGTAGAAGATTAACAACTTACATGCAGCAAAGCAGTTTTCCCTTCCTTCTTTTCAAAAACCATGTGGACTTCCTGTTGTGTCAGTCTTTAAGTCTACCTAGAGTGGCCTAAAGGTGGAATGCCTGAATGTGTAGCCATAATCAATCATTGTACACACACTAATTACTTTCTGTCCTCCTCTTTCCTTGTCATCCTGGCCCAAAGCTGGTTTGAAACAGAGCATATTCATCTGGGTTGTTGGCTGCTTCGCGCCATTGCATCCTCCTATGATCTGCCTGATCCCAGACCCCTGGAGAAAATTTGTGTGTGCATACTGTATGTGAACTTTAGATAAATAAATAAACATGTGAAACAGCTTCCAGATAATTGAAAGTGAATGAAAGAAAACAATTTCTCTTGGGATAAGCAGCTAAGGTGGCAGGTGTGATTAAAAGCCATATGATTTATGGGTAGGTGGATTACTAACATGACAATGCTGTTAGTGTTTGTTTGTTTGAGTGCACTTGACAATAAAGTTTTGTTGTGGTTGTGCTTGCTGTGGGTTTTGCTCAGGATTTAGCCACTCAGGAATTCCTAGTGCCTGACTGAGCAGTAATTTAGCAAGCTGTCTTGTGCTCTTTTCCTGTCAGCATTAACATGTCAATTCATTTTAATAGTCTGGGCATGCTCAGTGGGCATGCATTTTCTCAGTAGGTATCCCATGAGCCCACCCCGTGGTGCAGAAATGTGTTATAGCTTGTCTCAGACCTCGGAGACTTCAGCAGGTTTATTTTCATATGGCCAAGTATATTTGTTAAAACAAAGTCAAAACAATGTGTAAAATCAAGACCTTAACAAATGAAGTAGGTTATATATATTTGATTGGTAGTTTAGCTCTTTCAAAGGTTAGGTTGTACAGTGTGTCTTATACAAAATTAGTACACAGAAAAGCTTTAAAAATGTGTGCTGTCACTGCTTGTAGTTTTTAGAACTTAAATGATATTCACTCACAATGGAGATTTTCTGTAATCATAATTAATAGTTGATGTGGCTTTTGTTTTAAAGAGAAATTACCTACCATCTTTCTCATTGAAGTGTCATCAAATGGATTTTTATCTGATGTTCTGTCTATAAGTAAGTATATTAATGAATTGAAGAAATAAATAAATACATGAGCAAATAAATAAATAACACAAATTGCTAATTAGGAATCTTGATGGTTCATAAATCTGTCCCTCAGTTGTCAAACTAGGTGTCAATTTGCATACAAGTTTCAGATGTGTTAGGAAATACCTTGTGAGAAAGAAAGGAATTGAAATAAGAAAGACAAGCAGTAAGAAACCCAAAATTGACATCCAAAACAGTTTGCCTAGAGATTACAGAAAAAGTAGAGAATTTGTGCCATTTATACAAATGGTTGCTTTAAAAAATGTTATAGGAATCCTTTAAAGCAGCTAAAGCATTCCTGTTTTCCTATTGATCTATCATGATGTCAGAATTCTAAAACTGCTACACAATTCTATAATATCAAGAGTAAAGGAAAAATTGAAAGAAGGTATCAGAGTAGAGAATTATATCAGCTTTTTCTTTGAGTAATCCAGTTTATCTTCCTTTCATCTCTTTTTTCTTATTCTTGAGCAGCAATTTTTGTCCATTATGTAAAAGCAGTAATAGGCCTGCAAAAATTTCTCTGTAGTACAGTTTATCAAAATGATCAGGAATTTGTATATTATTATATGATAGAACAAAATTCTGGTTAAATTTAGTATTTGACCGAGTAATATCTCATACCTCAGGCATACACCATACCCCACTAAACATTCTTCAGAATAATTTAAGTGAACTTTGTTTAAAATATTTTGCACATAGATCATTTTAGAAAGTTTTGGTACATTTAGAATCCTTTGGAATATCATAATTTTCATTTTTCCACCTCCTTTTATTTTTAACCCTGTATGTATAGCAGTTTTATGTTGCTAAGGTGTCATTTAACAACACTTCAGGTCATCAATAATTGGAAGCATAGATCTGGGAGATATAAACAGCAGTGAGATTTAATCCTAAATAATCAAAACATTTTAACTGATCTAATAATTTGTAATCAGAACATTGTAATTACAGTGGTTTCTTTTTAAGGTCTACAAATATTCACTGAGTTCAGGAAGTAGTTGTGCTCAACTGTTTAGTCAGGACAAGGAAAATGTTTTCAACCTCCATATCTACAGGGCAAAGATAGAGGATAATAGGAAGGAACAGTGAGAAGATTAGCTGGGTCCAAAGGAAGAGGTCAGAAAAGCTGGAATGACTCCTCTTCCGGACATGATATCTGGTGGTTTTCCAGCATTCTGCCGAGTTTTATCGCTTCTAGAGTCCAGCAGTCCCTCTTCTTAACGTGAGTAGGAGAATTGCTCCAGGCATACATCTATTTGTTTTCATGCACAACCACCATAAGGTAATTAAAGAGAAATGAAGGAGCAAAATATAATTCTTGTCTTCTAAATGTAAACGTACACCTACCACACTCATGATTCCTCTAAAATTTGTGTATTGAAGAAAAATGAGTAGTATTTAGACTTTTTCTACAAATGATAAATGATACTTTTGTCCTAAGACAAAAGTCTTAGGACATGCATGTTCTTGAGCTTATGAAAACAGTGCTCATGTAAAATATGGTTAAAAGTTTCTTTGTCTATAGGATGCTTTGGATTGGCAGTGAGAGAAACTGTATTTTTATAACCCATTCCCCTTACACTTCCACTACTATTATGATAAAACAATTATCATTTTGTTGAAGCAAATCCTAGAATGAGTTCTGTGTTCAGTATGCAATGGATTACCTGGCAGCAAAGTTCTCTGTCTTGCATTTCTACTCAAATAGAAAAATCTTAATTTTTGCATGAATATTTGTAGATAGTATATGGTTTATAAAATCTATGATTAACAGTGTTTCTTAATAAAATTTCAAATATCAATCTTTCTCATTCTCTGTTACATAACACAAACAGAAGCACGCGCATGCACACACACACACACACACAATACAATCTAAGAAATATTATTTTCAGCACATTCCAACCAACACAAAATATGTGAAATACATACCATATTTTAGTCAAGTTTTAGAATTATTATGATTAGGTCCTTAATCTTGAAAGTAATACAGCCTATAAGTTTTTAATAGCCAAAATATACTGCCTAGCCATTTGCTTTTTATGGTTGTAAGGTTGAGAATATTTAAATTACTGTTTCCTTTAATCAGGTCTGTCAATTTCTTTTAATCTTTGAATTTATGATTTCTTCTTTTACAATGAATATATTTTTTCAAGAATAACTTAAACTTGCAACACTTTATAAAAGCATCCTAAATAATTCACTTTCGTAGTATTTACACAAAATGTGTAAATCATATATTAACAACAGTAGCATCTTTGTAGTTCTTTATAAATATAGATGAAATATAGGTTTTCTTCTAAGGTACAAAACGTCATTAAGGGCTCAGGTGGTTAAAATCAACATGAAAAATACATGGTACATTTTCTCCCCTTAAATGCAATAATGTAATCAGATTTCAAGTCATCTTACCTACCTCACTTACAGCTTTATGGAGATTAATTAGTTTTTAGATCCCAGTCACATGATCTATCCTGACTGTCATTTAGCTGGCTGACTAGACCTGTAAGCCGTCTCATGCCCCAAAGGACAGATTAAATTTTAGTATTGCATGCTTGCTTTCTTTGATTTGAAGGTAGGCTTCTAAATTCTAGTTTAATTGTATTTTGTTGTTAATTAGAAATTTGTTGTAATCATATTTTGAGGAAAAAGTAAATATTTAAATAAATAAAACACTTATTTAAAATAAAGTAAATTTATTTATAATAAAGTATAATGAAGTATTCTCCTTAGTTACTGTAAATACTAGTGTTATATTAACACCTAAAAACTAGTTTTTAAAAATGTCTTCGTATAAATATTGTAAGCATTAATATGTTTCTACAAGTAGACTCTGCCTTACAGAGGAGGTGACTCAGTTTCCCCAAATGATGGACACTAGTAATGAGTGGCCCAAAGACAGATTTTTAAGGTGAAAATGAGTGTGCAACATTAAAAATGTTACTCTAAAATTTAGAAATAACAAATAAAAAGGTATGATTTGCCTTAGCAGCACAATTTTTGTTAAAAAGTAGTGAATCTCATAAACACAAAAAAGAAAACAGCACCAAAACAATTATAAATATGCTAGTCTTTAATAATGTATTTTCTCTTATAGCTGTTACCATTTATTTCCTTGACTAGGTGTTGCTGACTGAGATGAGGATGTCAATCTATTTGGCCATGAACTCTTAGACAGGGAAAAATGAAAAAAAAGAACACATTGATAAACTCCTTCAATATGCTTTACAATGTGTGATTAAATGAAGAAGAGAAACTTGGTTTGCTACAAGTTGTTAATACATTGATATTTCTAGCTGAGGTCCTAATTATGGTGTAATGAGAGATTTGAAGTGCAGTGAATTCCTGTCATTCATGTCACTAAACCAGTGAACCTCAACTACATGTAGGGTTTCAGAGAGACACGGTACCCAGTACAATATGTATCACATAGCACATGAGCAGTTGATTCAGAACAGGAGCGACTGGGGCATAGACACATGACAACATGTGATGACTGCCTGGCTGCTATTTGATTGCATATTTTCTTTCACAGATACTTAAAATAAACAGTTCTTCACTTAGGCAAGAACTAGATTCTCAAAACACGTGGAATCTCCTGGCTCTTGAATGAAGACACCACGGGATTTTTCACTGCTCAGGTGTTACTGGATGCAATGCTGATTCAGGAACTGAAATTATCTTTTTTTTTTCACCTGTGGAATTGGCTCATTGCCGTTGGCAGTAACCCCAGCCTCCCACAAATGATTAAGACATCCCTCCGTTCCTATGTAGAAAATAGGGCCAAGTTGAATCTTTAAAAAAGATTCAACTGAGCCTATGCTGATAAAATTGTAGCATCCATACCTTGCATGAAAAGGGAAGGCTGTGAATATTAGACAAATTGCAGCCCACTACATTGAATATGAATCACTGCATTGTTCAAAACCTCACCAGTATATGTTTCTAGCTCTTTCTTCCCCCAACTCATTGCTCATCATTTTCACTTGCCTGATTTTGGCAGAAACTGATCATTTGTCTCTAAACTTACTGCTATGATTTGCATATTTCTCACCAATTGCTATGTTATTATCAAAGTTTTTTGTTTTTTTTTGCTTTTACTTTTTTTTTTAACTAGGACTCAAACTCAGGACCTTTCACTAGCCAGTCAGGCATTTATGCCAAAGTTATATCTTTGGCTAATTTCTGTGTTGGAAACTTGGTCATAGTGCAACCATATGAGGATGGAACACTTCCTTATACATGGATTAATGTAATCATTTCAGTGCTGTGTTAGTGATGAGGGGTATTATAAAGGCCTGACAAACCCTTGGACTTTCTCCTTTGCGTATGCTCACTTGATCTTCACACTCTGCCATGTTCTGATATAGCCCAAAGGCCCTCACCAGATGTCAATGCTATGGCCTTGGACTTCCCAGCCTCTGGAACCAAGAGCTGAACTATCCATTCCATGGGATTCTGTTGCAGCAGCACAAATCATAGTAAGATGTTTACTTTCAAAGATATTTTTAATAATTAATATTGAGAAAATAATGTGAAACAAACACAACTCTCAAACTTGAGCATTTGTAAAACTAATAAATTTGATTAACTTTATATTAATTTTCTACATAATGACTTTTGGGGGATAT
>PVJX010043736.1:0-13518 GCA_004027295.1 Dolichotis patagonum
TAATAGCCAGATCTTGGAAACAACCTAAGTGCCCATCAACTGAGGAATGGATAAAAAAGTTGTGGCATTTTTATACAATGGAGTACTACTCAGCTATAAAGAATGATCACATCGAGATATTTATAAATAAATGGACACGACTTGAGACCATTCTCTTAAGTGAAATAAACCAAACTCACAAGGGTAAATACCATATTATTTCCTGAATATGAGATTTGATAAGAGTATATAAGACTTTATGGTAAGCATGAGGCCCCATCTCATAGCTTCGAAGTCTTTCAAAGTTTTAAATTATCAGTTGGAATGGTGCTATCCTGTTTTGTTTGACTATATCATATGTGATGATATGAACAGCTGTTTGGAAGAAAACATTATGACAGCTATTGCTGATTTAATATTATCCTTCTTAGAAGTCCTACCATGCTTTTTTTGTTCTATTTCTGTTGCTTCTATCTACCACATTGTGTCTTATTGGAATTTGAATATGTGTGATAGTTCAAACAAATTTTTTTCTTTTTTATCAAAAATAAGATATTATAATACCCATTGATCATTTTCTGTTATTCAGTTCAGAAAGCCCTGGAATTCTTTCACTCTATGCATGGCTTTATACTATTGTGTTATGTTTGATATTATTGTAATTGAAACTATGCTCAACTATAGCAGAGTAAGAGATATGGTGTTAGCTACTGTTGATGTCCAGTTGACTTAATGTAAAGTACTCTGTTGATTATGTTGTCCTGTTCTGATCTGCTCTGTACTGCCCCCTTTTGTTTTATTCTCTTTTAAATAAAAAAAAAGTGTTTGCAGGTGAAAATGAAGCATTTACCTTTTGTCCTCCCTGAACCGCCGTCATTTGGAAGTTCTCGTTGAGTCTTCTTATTTTCATGGCGATATAGTTACTCACACAAGGCCAGTAAGAGTCTGTCCTGCTTTATACGAGGACAGGATGGGAAAGGTTTGTTTCAGTACCATGGCATTGAAAGAACAGCACACCTGAGACTAACGGATGAAATCAGAGGTGAGCGGGCAGATTATGGGGTGCAGGCTGGCGTCACAGAGCTAGGCTTGCCTGGGTCCGGTTCACACGGCTGCCAGCCCCTAGGGCAGTGAGTTCTCTTCCCGGTGGGAATTTTTGAGAAGAGATGATGCACTCAAATCTGTGGGCTTTACAGGGGAAATCTGGTGAGGGGCTCTTGGCTTCTCAGCCTGAGAAGGCTTTGAGAAATCTAATTCAAGATTTCACATGAGACAGTCCAGCAAGGCTGACATAGCCTATGCGCCAGTGCTCATTGTTACCCATCTTAGGAATAAAATCAAGTCAGCTGTTACCAGAGTAGATGTATTTTGTAAGTAAGAATCTCTGCTTGGTTACTGTTGACCAAAAAGGAGGGAACAATAGAAAAAAATGATAAATTTCAATGGAAAACTGTAATGCTCCTCATAATTTTGAGACAGGTTGTCTCTACGCAGTATAGATTGGCCTTGAGCTAGAAGTCCTCCTGCCTCAGCCTTCCAAATGCTGGGGTTATACCTACCACCAAGCCCAGCTTCCCTTCCTGGTCTACAGTTTAGGAGGCATCCTTCCGCATCTGGCTACCGCTCCCAAAATCATTTTCTGTTTTTCTCCCACCCTCCAGAATTGGAATCCGTGGGAACCGAAACCATCATGAAGCCCTGCAGGCTGAAGCTGGGTGCCCTGATTGGAGCTGGAGTCTCTCCGGAGGTCCTTGGTGGCTGCTGCTGTACAGACCACCCAGGATCTTACCACACACCCGATGGCATCACCAGAGTCTCCAGCTCAAGCCAGGGCCTCACTGTTCTTCCGCCTCCCGCCACCGGCAATGCTTCCGGCCTAGCGTTCAGAGCTCTGCCCACCTGTGCAGCAGCTGTGCCCAGCAAGGGCTCACACTGTTGGATGGAAAGACAGATCCCTCTCCCTGAAGAGGGCCTGACACAGATAGATGCTCTACTCTGAACCGCCTCTTCCGGACCAGACCCTGATGCTGGGCTCCGTCCTTAGCCCGCTCGGTCCAGTTTAGCAGGAATCTTGCCAAGTCAGGCTTTTCCAATATATCCCTCCCTTGATATCTGATCAGATTTCTCATCCCCAGCTCTCAATTCCTACCTCCCAAGCCTACCCTTGGCAACAATCTCCTTGGCAAATCTAGCAAGGTCTCCTTCCCCTCCCTGTCTCCTCTTTGTAATTGTCCAGCCCTTGTGAATCTCCACTTGTCCTGGTACCTGGAGCCCAGCCTCCCTCCCCTGTGGTCAGCCCCTGGCAGGGCACCATGAAGACAGAAGGGGCAGGGGTGGATTCTTCCATAACTGATGTTGGGAAAACTGGATTTCCATGTGCAGAGCAATGAAGTCGAACCCTTTTGTGCACCGTATACTAAGATCAACTCAAAATGGACAAAAGAGTTCAGTGCATGAGAGGCCTAAAACCATCAGACTCCTAGGGAAGAACATCTAGGAGAAGCTTTTTGACGCTGAACTAGGCAATAATCTCCTACTGAAAGCTCAGGCTACAAAGACAAATGCATCAGTCAACAAACAACAGATAATGAGACTAAAAATCTGCACAGCAAAGTAAACAATCAACAAGAGGAAAAGGCAGGATAGAGCTCAGCGGTGCAGGTGCCTGCCTGGCAAGCATAAGGTCCTGAGTTTGATTCCCAGCACCAAACCCCCCCCCCAAAAAAAGAGGAAGAGGCTCCCAACCCATTGGGCAATTGTAATACATTATTATACATCTATGAATCAAGATCCAAAATTTATAGGGAACTCATATAACTCAATAGCAAAATAATAACTTGTTTAAAATTGGTAAATGGACTGAAAAGACATTTCTTGAAAGAAGACATTAAAAATGCCCAGTAAATACTATAAAAGGTGCTCACCTGGTCCGGGGATTTAGCTCAGCTGCGTAAGTGCCTGCCTGGCAAGCCCGAGGTCATGAGTTCAGTCTCTGGTACCAAAAAAAAAAAAAAAAAAAAAAAAAAAACCTCCTCACCAGCACTAATCATCAAGGAAATATGTAAATTAACAGAGCTACATAATATCAGGTCATACCCTAAGGGTGGCTGTTATCAAAAAAACAAGACATAAAACAAGACATAAATGTTGTCGGGAGGAGGAGAGCAAGGAACCCTGGGAACTGCTGCTGGGGTGTGGATTTGGGGCTTCCTAACGAGGTCAAAAACAAAACCTAAGCCACAGCGCTCTTCCTGGACATACACCTAGAGATGAATCGGGGCTCTTAAAGACACCCGCATTCCTGGGTTTACTGGGAAGCACTCACAGCGGCAAAGACACGGAAACACAGCAGTGTCCACTGACGGACAGATAGATAAGGAAAACGTAACCGGCACACTGTGACATGCCTCCTTCCACAGGCGCATACGAGCACCTGTCCTGGGTTGCTCAGCCTTGTAAAAGACCTCGTCGTCAGCCACAACATGTATGGACCCAGAGGACGCCGTGCAGCAGAGAGAAAGCCAGCGCGTGAGGACACATCAGTTTGTAAACGCACAAATCAGCGGAGATACAAGAAGCAGTGATTGCCAGGTGCGGGAGAGGCGGAGGAAAGGAGATGCCGGTCAGAGACAGGAAGGAGCAGGCAGGAAAAACAAGTCAACCCCCAGACTAATTAATAAGAATACACTGGGGATTTTTTTAAATACATAAAATTTAGCTGCTGACATCACAAAAAAAAAAAAAAACGCCTAGGTGAGATGACAGATGTGCTAATGTCTCCGCCCTAGGGCTGTCTCTAAGTGTCCTGTGACTTCACAGTATCACCAGTAACAATTCATAACTGTTGTAGTAACACAGTTAGGATTTGTTTTTCTCATGAGTCCGAGTCCACTCGTTGTATGCAGTGGGGGTGCAGGGAGATAGCACAGCTTCACCCCTTTTCACCCCTTTCCTGCCATTGCTTGACCGCTTTCCATTTAAGGATGATCGCTCCCCTGCTTCCCATTAGCCATCGTTCAGTTTTTAAAAACCCCTTGCAGTAGATTTTGAATTCTGTCTGCTTCGCTACCTTTAGTGTCACAAGCGTTTCTTATCTTCAACAAGAGCCATGCTGGATGCAGTGTCCCAGTGCCCAGGTCACTGGTGCCTACCATCATCCACCAGAGGACAGCTGTGCCCAAGATGTGCAGCGGGGTGACAGGTGGGAGAGGCCACCTGGGGGTACGGGGCTGGGCAGAGCCCCCTTGCGCTGGCCCCTGCTGGCCCCGCTGGTGCTGTCCCTCTAGTGCGACCTGTGGAAGGAGGAGGACAGCTTTAAAGGGGGAGACGGGTACCTCGCCAGGGCCGACCGGGTCACTCGGGTCCATGCACAGCTGGGTCACAAGTGGTGGGAGACAGAAACTATGCCCGCCCACCAGGCCCAGGCAGCCTGGTCCTGTGAGTGGCACAGGCTCTTGCACCATGCCAGCCTGGCATCAGGAACAGGACACTCCCCGGACGGCAGGCAGGGACACTGTCCCCATTTGCCTCAGCTTTGTCTGCCCCAGGCCTTTCTGTCAGGCATGAGCTCTCCTCAGAGGAGCAGCACGGGGACACCACCTCCCTTCCAGCCTCCTGGACACTGGCTACCGGCTCACACCCTGGCCGCATGGACATGGGTGCCCCCGGCCCCAGACCAGCTCCCAGGTACGTGTGCGAGCGTGTGTGTGTGTGTGTGTGTGTGTGTGTGCATGGGTGTGTGCTCGGGGCAGACACGGCAGGGGTGTTACTGTGTCACAAGTGCCGTGGGCTGCCCTGTCCCTCCCTGCCCTGCCTGTCTCGTGACTTATCCACATCCCGAGCTGTGCCCGGTGGACTGAGGGAGCCCCACCTGCTCAGCCCAGTGAGTGCGTGCCAGGCCAGGCCAGGAGACCCAGAGGCCATCCGAGGCAGGGCGGGCAGCAGTGTGGTCGGCTGAGGCAGGGACGTGACTGGGCCGAGGCCTCAGCACCACCAGGGCACCAAGCTTGGTCTCACAGCCCCATCCACCTTGCCGAGGGGCCCCGCCTTCAGGCCCTCGGCACCTGCCACCTTGAGCGCCAACCTGCTCCCTGGTCTCTGGGGTGCTTGGGCACATCCCTATGTGGCCAGAGGCTGAGCCGCGTGTTGGTCCCATTTCTGCCGATCCTGTGGCCCAGGCAGGGCACCCGAGGGGCACGGCCTGAGGCATCTGGCATCTGGGAAGCCGGGAAGATGTGCCGGACCCAGCTCGGAGCACCTGTGCAACGCGATGGACCTGGGTCCAGGCCCCGGGAGAGGGGACAGAGCCTGAGCAGCTGGAGTGAGATCTAGGACGGTGCCCCTGGCCATCGGGCCGCCGGCTAGTGGGCGAGGCGAGCCATGGTGCATAACGCGTGAAGCCCGGAGTCCTGCAGCCGCCAGCCGCGCTGCCCTCCTAAGGGCCCGGTCCACAGTGTGGACAGTGCGTGACTAAGAAGCTCCACCTGGTTTATAGGCTTATTGGAGTTGTAAGATCCTCAGGAATTGTTTGGAGTAGGTTTCCAGAAGTGGAATAACAGCACTGTGGCTTTGGGTAGTTGTGTCCTGAAGCTGCGGTTTTAAAAAGTACAATTTAAACGTGTTTAAATCACAGCTGTGGTGGTACACACCTTTGATCTCAGCACTCCGGAGGCTGAGGCAGGAGGATCTTCAAGTACATAGCGAGACCCTGTCTCAAAATATGTATGTATATTTTGCTTTTCTTATTAGCTAGCTTCATCTCATCAACCCTACCTCCTTAAGACTCAGGTCCTCGTTTGGTAACAGTCCCCACATCCCTCAGATGGACCTCAGAGTGCCAGCTCCCCTGGGGACCCCAGAACCAGGCTGAGATTCGCTGAGAAGCCGGACAGAGCCAGGCAGAACTCCAGGCCACACTGCCTCCCCAGAATCCTCCCGTTCACTGCAAACACATTCTTGCCGCTTTCTGGAGCAGCTCTGGAGTCCTCTTTCCTGAGTGTCTTTACAAGATGTGATCAAAAATAGGGTAACTTCTGCCACCGAGCACTGTCCAGCCACACGGTGGCTCATACTTAGTCACTGGATCTGGCACTGTGTGTCTCCCGGCTTTTCCCCAAAGTCAAAAGGACCAAACAGGGAAACATTTTGAATTGGTTCTGGACCTCAAGGCAGCCAGGACAGCCCAACTGAAGACACGGAGGAAAGAAGCTCCCAGAGCTGCTGCAGAGGCAGCCAGGACAGTGGGATGAGTGTGCTCACAGTGGGCACAGGATCCCCTGGGGTGAATCGCAGTGCGTCTGTTGCTGTAATAAATGTGGAAGGGTAAGCGCTTGCCGTGTCTTTGGTGGCACCTGGTAACAGAGCTCGTCAACCGCGGCACTCTGCCCCGCAGGCCCTTGTGCTTTGGAGCCCACTGGGCCTCTGCTGCCTGCCGCCTCCTCCTCCTCCACCCTCCAGGACCTCTGTTCCCTTCCCTTCCTTGCCCAGATCAGCTCTTAGCTTCTCTTTTTCTCTTTCCTCCGAGTTGGAGATCTGGGGTGTGTGTTTCCACAGCTGTTCCTTAGTCACCCGTGCCCAGTGCACTGTGTCCCTCCCAGCCTGGAGGCCACTCGGGTTGGCAGGGGAGCAGGTCCCCAATTCCCAGCAGGACACAGGACTGTCTAGGGCAGAGCTGACTGGCTCAGAAGGGGAAAGAACCGGTGGAGGAGCTGTTACTGGCTTCCTGATTTTGCAAGTAGCAGATACCTGTGTGTCACCAGCCACCACGGCACACTGTTTGCTGGATTGGGTTTCCTCTGCGCTGGGCTACCCGGTGTTGTACTCTAACCCAGGCACCGCCATCCTGTTCTGTATGCACCATTTCCATTGTCCTAGATTCCAACTAAAATTCCAACTAAAATCCTCCTAAAATTCCAGAGGCCTAGCCAAAACCCCCTATCCTGTGCAGCTGTGACCTCTGTACTCTGTAAACTTCCAGGAACCAGCCGACCACCAGGCTTCAAAGCTGTACCCTTTGTACTTTGTAAGATACCCGTAAATTAACCATGAGTTGTAAAGTTTCCTGTTATCAGCTCATCACAAATTGTAATTTCCTGTAAATCCAGCTGCCTCTGTAAAGGTTTGCCCTAAAAACCTAATAAGAACACAAACAGAGCCCCTACACCCTTACCCCTCCCCATTCATACTTTGCGGGTTTTTCCTTTATAAACCCCTTACCAATGTAACCTGATTACACAGCTCTGCAGATTGTACTGCGTCTGTGTCGCTGGTGCCAGCTAAAATAAAAAGTGCTGTTTTAAATCCCCATTTTGGATGTCTAATTTTTGGGGTACCACACCCGGTAGCTCCTGGCACTCACCGATGCCTCATCCTCTCCTCCCAGGGCACAGAGGAGCCTTCTCTCCCAATCTAGGCTCTTCTAGGTAGGCAGCTGCCAGGAAAGCAAAGAGCTCCGCCAGCGTCCCCACCCCGGGGAACCACCGAGCCTGCTGCTGCCCAGACGCCCAGCCCCGCAGCTCTCCACACTGAAAGGCTGGAGCTGCCAGCATCACCAGACACCCCTTCCAGCTGCGGGGTGACACCGTCCAGTGATAAGCACACCTGTGCGTGTGTCCAGCACACTGCGTGTGGTTAACTCAGGCTGATTAATTGGTCAATACACATATCACAAGAGAGTGGACCTAGGATTTCAAAGTGAGTCAGGTTATGGTCCCTATGTTCAAAAAAAGAAAAAAAGGAAGAAGTCTCACTTCCACCCTTAGAGAAAGAAGAGATGGATGAATTCTAAGGGGGCAGAGGGGCTGGGCTCTGCCATGTGTGTGTGTGTGTGTGTGTGTGTGTGTGTGTGTCTGTGTGTGTGTGTGTGTGCACGCGCGTCTGTGTGTGCGCTGAAAGGAACTGGAAAGCCAGAAACATAGGCGTTCCAGAGGGCAGCAGGAGGCAGCTGACACCCCTCCTGCTCACCTGAAAATTCATCCATTCCCCCATCTTTCCACCCCTAGTCCTTCCATCCGTCTGTCCCCCCGTCTGCCCCTCTGTGCCCACAGCTGGCTGAGCACTCCTGCGAGCTGGCTCTGTGCAGTAGGGGTTGACTTCAGCAGATGTGGGGAGCCCCGTCCTCTGGCCCAGACAGCGTGGCACCATTTGGCTCTGGCCATTCCGTGGCTGTCTGTGGCTGTGTGCCATCCACCCCCACCAGCCGGCGCCTGTCCGGCCTGGCAGAGCCCGATAAGGCCGGGAGGGGACGGAGGCTACATAACCTCCCTGAGCACCCCAGCACCCGCTCTGGCGGTCCTAATTAAAGCCCTGCAGGCTTCACAAGGTGGGCTGGCGCCTGTGGGGCTTTGGCCCTGGAGCCATCGCCTGTCACACATCACCCTCAGGACCTGATAACCTGGTCGTGTTTGGGGCTGGATCTCGGGACTCTCGTCTCAGGCGGGCGTGTCTTTTATGGTTCTCCAGGAAGTGTGTGAAACGTCTGTGCCTGGACACGCGACCCACAGGCTGAGGATGAGTTAGGGAACAGCCTGTGCAGGGGACGTCCCGGGCCGGCTCCTCCGAGGGAGGGAGGGAGGGCGTGTGTGCTTCCTTGATGACCCACCTGGGAGCAGAAGCACCTGACAAAGTAGCCAGTGTCCTGTGGTCCCTCCTTTGGGTGATAGGTTTTGCTAATGTCCCCAGGCGGCCCTCAGCCTGCACACCAGAGCAGTGGTGACTGTCACGGGTGTCCAGGAGCCACCACAAGGGCTGGGGGGGTGCTCTAAAACAGCCCAAGGATCAGTGCAAATATCGTCACCTGTTACAGAGCAACATGAGAGACAGCAAAGGAAAGAAGTGTGTAAAGAGCACGCTGCCCGCTGTGAGCCCGGCACGGCCAACCCAGTGCGGGGCAGCAGTCGGACAGGCCTGGGATGAGCCTGTGAGGGCAGGCTCCAGGAATGGCCCTCCCCTAAGGACAGGCATGGTGGAGGGTCCAGGCCTCCAGACTGTGCTCCCGAGGTGTGGGGAGCAGGGCAGCCACAGAGCCGGATGTCGGGAGGGAGGCTGCACCGGCCTGCCTAGGCCTGTCCTGGGCTGCCAGGGGCATACACCATTTCTACCACAAGCCAGAGGAGGAAGATAACCCCAACTAAATGGGAATCTTCAAACCAGAGACAATTTAACCTTGTGGACTTCCAAAGAAAATGAGCGAGGCATGGTGGTGCACACCTGTAACCCCAGCACTTGGGAGGCTGAGGCAGGAGGATTGCCATGAGTTCGAGGCTGGCCTGGGCATCCAATAAGGTTAAGGGCAGTTGAACTACATAGTGAGATGCTGTCTCAAAAAACAAACAATAAAAACTTAGTGGAAAAATGAACACACATGCTCTTCAAAGATCTGTGGTGAGCCCACCCGCCTTCTCCACCGTGGGCCAGAGGCAAGGGCACGGACTGTTAGCTCGGGCTGCCAAGCTGCTGTCATAAAACCCCACACACTGAAGAGTTCAACAACAGAGAGCAATCTGCTCCTGGGCAGGGCTCAATCCCCAGATGGAAGAAGGTTTGGCTTCTTTCCAGGGTTCGGCTTGGCTCTCTTGGCCTCATAGACCGTTTCCTCCTCTTCCTGCCGTCCTGTGGCCTTTCCTCAGAGTGCCTGAGGTTCCTCCTTACAAAGAGTGTGGCAGGGTCCCCAGACCCAGACAGTTCATTTTCAGTGGCCTTTTCAGAGGCCGCCAGCTCTCAGTGGATCTGCTGGGGGTTAGGGCTTCGACATGCAGATGTCAGGAAGAGGATGTATTTCAGCCCCAAATACAGAGGGCAGCCTTAAAAACAGCAACGGAAGCACACACATCATCATACAGACAGGATGGCCGGGCACATCTGCCCTGGGGCTGACCGGAGCAGGAGAGAAGCCCTCAGGAGTCACCTGTGGGAATTGGGCTCAGCGTCTGTGAGCTCTTTCAATGCACCGATCCTCTCCAACGGCCCCATGATAACCTCCGCAGTGAGAAACCGGTAGCTCACCGAGCTGCTGCTGATCAGTTTATGGAAAGTGTCTCTGGGGCCTCCCGCCTCACCCTGTCCTGCCACTGCTGCAGTGCATCACGCCTCCCTCACCACAGCCAGACCGGCTCGCTGGGCGCAGGAGCCTCACCTGTCCTATGAGTCGATTTCCAAATCGATACGCACACACCTGGCACCCACACTTGAAGAGGGCAGGTTTATGTGGGCTCGCAGTTTCTAGAGAGGTCTGTCCATGGTCCACTGGCTGCAAGGCAGGAGGCAAGGCTGAGGGGCCTGGCGGAAGAGAGCTCCTCAGGGCATGGTGGGCAGGAAGCAGGGGCAGTGGAGGGAGGGGCCTGGAAGGAGATGAACCCGCCCAGGCCTCACTCACAGTGATCTTCCTCTTCCCACCAGAGTGCCCTCGAGAGGGCAAGTCATCTGCGAGCCGTGCAACCCAGTCAGCCTCCGCCAGCCTGGCCTGTGAGCGCACAGGGTTGGGGGCCATCTCCACATAAACCCTGATGCTCGGCTGTGCTGAGTGCTCGGTCTCTTGCATGGCAGTCCAGCTGGCCGGGAGGAGGGCGGGCCCCTGGATTCGCCCTAACCGGGGGCACTGGTCCCTGAGCAGCATCAGCGGCCAGCAGAGCCCATGGAGGCTGGCCGGGGAACCTCGTGACTAATTCGCGCTGTGATAGGGAGGAAGGAAGCAGGAGTGTCGGGTGTTGCATCACAGGCCCAGTGATAAATCCTGCTCAGACCAAGGGTTGAGACAGGCTGTCTCTGTCCCCAGCCACTCGCCTGACTGCTGTCTCCACAGCCATGTCCCCAGGGTGGCTGGCTCTCGCCCTCCTGAGCATGCTGGACGTGTGGACGCAGGCCCTCAATGCCCAGCTGGTCAAGTGTTTGGAGGATCCCCAGTATGAGGAGCTGCTGCAGCTGGCTCGGAGCGGGCTGGGGCGCACAGCCAACAGCAAAGAGGTGGTGGTCATTGGAGCGGGCATGGCCGGGCTCACCGTGGCCAAGACCCTGCAGGACGCTGGCCACCAGGTATGTGTGGGCTTGGGGAGTCTCGTGGGGGCCTGAGCCTTGAAAGTGAGGTGGGCACTGGCAGAGGACAGCTCCAGGGCATGGGGCACGAGGCCAGGCTAGGGCTCTTGGCCAGGATGGAAAGGGCAGGAGAGCAAGTAGCTGACCCCACAGCCAAGGGCCACCTCAGAAAGGCACAAAGGGGGAACAGCTGGCCCTGCCTGGAGGGCAGAGGGGTCTGATGGCCACCTCCAGTCAATGGTTTCTTTGCAGGTGACTGTGCTGGAGGCCACAGGGCGTGTGGGTGGCAGGATAGAGACACACCGGGTTCCTGGAGCAGATTGGCACATAGAGCTGGGCCCCATGCGGATCCCTGTGAACCACAGGTATGGTGGCGAGAAATTGGGACAGACGAGGAGCCAGGGCTTTGGGCTGCCAGCACCGAGGTCAAGAGGACAGCAAAAGGGCAGAGTCCTTTCCTGGAAGCCAACAAGTAGGGATCTGTCCCTACTCATTCCTCAGTTCCAGGGCTCTTGGGAAACTTCTCAGGCTGGATGCTTTAATTTACACAGTGGCCTGGACACATCTGCCCAGCCTGCTGGGGACACCTGAGCTGGGGGGAGGGGAGGGAGAGCCCAAGAAAGTCACGGGCAATCCAAAGGGTCTGCTGCTGGCAGGAAGTGAGAGCGTGGTCCCCAGGAGCCCTGGGGTCAGGAGGGCACTGGAAGGGGTCAGCCTGAGGGACACTGCTGGGCACCCTTTATGGGATGCCCAGCACTTGGAGTGCTCACTCCTAGAGGTCTGAAGCCTTCAGGATAAAGTGATGCGGGCCTTGGAGGGCCAGGAGAACAACACCCTCCTGGCTGTGTGGCCGTTAGCCCCGCACAGCGGCTAGGACCCTAGCATCCCTCCATGCAGGAAGCAGGAGGCCGGCGGCCTCTCATCCAGGCCCACCGTCGCCTTCTCCCCTGCAGACTGTCTCACGAGTTCATCCGGAAGTCCAAGCTGACCCTCACAGAATTCTGCTCCTGCAACAACCAGTCCTGGGTGCTGCTGAACAGGGTGCGGCAGCGCCTGGGGGCCGTGCAGGCCAACCCTGACCTGCTGGGCTACAAGGTCAGAGCCCACGAGGCGGGGAAGACGGCGGAGCAGCTCTTCGAGGAGTCCCTGAGGAAGGTGAGCCACAGCGGGAGCAGCCGTGTGCACAGGGCCCGCGGGGCTCTGGTTCTCCTGGATGGGCACAGAGATCCTCCCGGGCACCTTGGCCGTGGGGGTCCCCGCCAGCCTGGGCTTGTCCCTCCTCACTCTGTGCCTCTGCATCTGGGCCCCCAGAGGTCTACACCCCGGCAGATCGGTCCAAGCCTCCTGCCACTGAAATCATCCTGGCAGGTCCAGGCTTAAGGCAGGGGCCACTGAATGCTCGGATGACCTGGGCAGGGTGCCTGCCATCTCTGTGCCCAGCGCTCACAGAGCAGTCCTGCTGCCAGGGTGCCTCTCCCAGCTGCTTGGGGAGGCGAAGCATGAGGATAGAAGTTGTAAGGTCCATGTCAGGCCACACCCAGCGCTTATCTGAGTTGACCTGAGGGGAGGTCTGGGCCCTGGATCTAGCTCAGCAGCATGGTGCCTGTCTGGTGGGGGGTCCGAGGTCCCGCTGGGGGCTGCGTGCCCAGTGTCGGTGTGGCACGACAAACTTTTGTCTTTTTTTTTTTTTCAAACTTTTGTCTTCTGTGACCCATGGCCCAAAGGGACCTCGGGTGACAACTGAGCCCCATGGGACAGGGAGCCCTGGCAGTTGCCCTGCAGTGTCATTGGCCGAGGCCCTGATAACCCCTGAGCCCGTGGAGCCCATGCCACCTCCTCTGCCAGCCCTGTCACCCACCAGTCCCAGCAGCCTCGGGGCCACAAGAACATGCCTCTCAAAGATAGAAATGCAAATGATGGAGACTGGGCGCTTAGGGTCAAAGTAATACATTTATAAAACAAGAAAAAAGGCTGTCGGGAGGAAATATCTCAATGGCACTTAAGGAAAATTAGAGATTTATACGGCCTGATTCCTTCCATAACCCATTTTCCTCCCAACCATTCTTCGTAATAACTTTCCAGGCCAGCATCTAATCCATGCAGAGGTAGTTTGTCTATTTTTTTTAACTTAAATTTTACTATTTTTACCTAAATATTGTATTTTTTCAGATACCTGCTTAGTTAAAAGATGCTTCATTTTGCAATTTTTATATTGTTTTCCACACTCTAGATTTCCTGTTCATTATAAATAAGATACAAAGTGCTCCTTAAACCTAAAGATTCTTGGTTCAAAACAAAACATGTCCTCAATGCAGGATGAGGGGTTGATGCCCCCTGCTGAGATCTGGGGTGGGGCAAATGCCCTGGTCTACCAGAGAGCCTGGTGGGTGCTGGCAGCAGAGGAGGAGTCTCCACTCTCCCAGCACAGCTCCACTGGGGGGCTGGACAGGCAGGGCTTGGGGCCTGAGCCTCATGGTGGTCCTCCTCCTCCCCTTCCCTTCCCCCCTCTCT
>PVJX010043737.1:0-13503 GCA_004027295.1 Dolichotis patagonum
GGTACAAATGCAGATACCATGACTTAAGGCAGGGTCCCAATTCCAGTCTCACCTCCCCAAGGACTCTGGTAAATAATCACACCCTCCAATCTCCACTTCCTGGTCAGTCGGTTCCTGCAGTTGTTGATCCAGGACAGATGAGACCCAGGTCTGTGAGACTGTCCACACCATCAGTTTTAGCCTCATAAATTCAGTTGATCATATTCAGTTACCTCCTCTCTCTGCAGAACATCTCTCATGTGGAACCCCCAGGAAACATCTAAACACCTAAGGAGAACTTAGAGTTTCTCTGATCCAACCTTATCATTCATTCATATGAATCAACAGAGATCCAGAAGTGAACCTGTGTCACCCAGGTTACATAGCTGAGTTATCCCAGAGCTGGGACATGCCCTGAAGTTTCCTGTGTTCCTATAAGGCAACCCAGGGACAGATCAAGAGGAAATCCTATGGGCTTCAGCATCCAGAAAGCAGTTCCTCAGTGATTCCTGCATTCCAGGCTCTGTAGTAGGGATTGAGACCCATAAAACAGTTCTTTCCTGAAAGAGCTCACAGGACATCCTTTTCAAAAAGAAGACAATGACTCAAAAACAGGTATGATGACAAGACATCTAGGCACTTTGGGAACACCGAAGAGACTTATCATGCCATGCTGAAAACTCACTCCAATTCTGATTGACTATGAATCCTGAGAACCTTCTGGGAGGAGTAACTTGATCTAGGGACATTTAAACAGTACTACCCTGTTCGGGGAGGTAGAGTAAGTATGCTGGGAGTTGGGGAGTGGATGCCTTTGCTTTGATCCCTGGAGTTCTGAGTTAGTATAGATCCCAGCAGCTCCAGGGAGAGGACAAAGTGTGCCCAAGCCTGGAGACCGACAGCAAGGCCCGTGCCCAGCCTGAGGATAAGCCCATAGAGCTCCCCTTAGGCTTACACAAAGAACCTGTTTGTACAGCTCTGGTGGGGCAGTGTCTCATGTTAACAGCCGCCAGCTCACGCTTAGTAAGATGACACTGCAGTTTTAAAGTCCAGCCTTGGCACTGGGACCCAGGCAGGTGAGGACAGCTGGAGCACCTCTGCAGAGGGAGGGCCCCAGAAGTCACCACATGACTTCCAGAAGGTATGCCCTCCAGACAGGCATGCAGAGACTTGGGAGCCTGAGCAGGGGAAGCACAGGCCAGGTCACTAGCCAGGTGCCCCCTGCAGAGGTGATTACTCCCTCTCTCTCTCTCTCTCTCTCTCTCTCTCTCTCTCTCTCATTTTCTCTCTATATATTCTGGTTCTGTATCTCTGAAGAACCTTGGCAAACACAGGTTAAACTAACTTATTTTTTTCTTATGGTACTTGAGATCGAACTTAGCGCCTTTGTACTGAGCTACATCCCCAGAATTATTTGGATTTTGATCAGAGTCATGCTAAATTGCCCAAGCTAGACTCAAATTTGCAATACTCTTGTCTCAGTCTCCCAAGCCATTGCTAAGGTTATAGTCCTAAGCCTCTATTTTCTTTTTTTATTATTATTGTTTTATTTAAAGAGAAAAAAATGCAAAACAGAAAAAAAGGTAGAAATAATACAGAATTTCAAAAAAATACTAAGAAATCACTAGTTGATAAATTATGTATTGTCCTCTTAGAAATAGTTGTTCAAGTCACAAAATTAAAACACAGAAAGTGGACAATCAAACAATGAGAGTGTAAACCGTCCTATTCAATGATCCAACAAAAACTTAGTAATATGGTTATCTATGTTACATATTTAAACATACATGCAGTTCTATCCTTTAATGTGCTTTCCTTCCCTTTCTTTTTTACAATACCTATTACACACTTTGGAACTTATCACTCCTACAGTTTTTATTACGTTTTACACCAGAGAGACAATGTGATATTTATAAATATGATTCTTAATTATTTCACTTATGGAGATAGTCTCCAGTTGTCTCCATTGACCTATAAAGGCTTCAGGATCATCCTTTTTTATAGTTGAGTAATATTCCATTGTATAAAAATACCACATCTTTTTCATCCACTCTGCAGTTGATGGGTATTTTGATTGTTTCTAAGATTTAGCTATTACAAATTGTGTTGCTATAAACATGGGTGCACATATATAACTGTGACGTGGCCTTTTCAGTTTTTCTGGGAAAATACTCAGAAGGGGAATAGCTGGATTGAATGGAGCTTCCAGTCCCAGTCTTCTGAGGAATCTCCATACTGATTTCCATAGGGGCTGACCAGTCTACACTGCCACCAACAGTGGAGAAATGTTCCTTTTTCCCCCACAGCCTCACCAACATTTGTTATCAGTTGATTTCTTGATGGCAGCTATTCTTTCTGGAGTGAGTATTGTTTAAAGCAACCCCCAGACACTAACAAAGCATCTACCATGACTCTTATCTAGCAGGAGGGGACAGGCTGCAGCAAGACTAATGCTACAGTTGGTGAAGAGGCAGTGGTCACCCCTGCTAGTTGGGAGAGGGAGTCACCTGGTATTTCATGGTTTGGACAGTATCCCATTTATCTGTGCTCCAATGTGATTAGGAAACTGTCTCACTTCTCTCTTGATCCATTGTACTCACCTGGTCACAGCCTTGTCTCCTGCTGATGTATGAAGCTGCTCAACAGAAGCCTACCAAGGGCCAGCAGGGAGTGCTGGGCCAGCTCCTATGAAGCAAAGGCCACCCCTTCGCTTAGAAGTTTCTAAAAGAACCCACCTAAAGGCCTCCCCGCTACCCAGCTTGTCTTCTGGAGGCTGTTAGAAGTGGACAGACTTCCATTTTTACTCTTTTTTATTTTTGTTTATTAAGAAGTTGCTGTTTTCTATCACATTTTAAAAAGGATGATTTTTCATCCCAAGAAGTACATCACTATTTGGTTCAGAATACACAGGCAACACATTTATCTCGTGACAAGCAAACGAAAATGTGCTCTGTTCTAAGTGTTTTTCATCAGTCTGGGTTTTCATCACTCTGGGAGTTGTCAGCAGAGCTGGTGGCAGTGCGTGTCTGAGACACAAGCCAGGTTATTGGTGCATATCCAAGAGGCTTACAGCATGTGACACGTCTCTGGGGGCACCCAGCTGAGCCGGACAGCTTTCTCTGCCATGCAGAGCTGTTCTGCTAGGATTTCCTTCACTCTGTCCCTGATGAAGGAAGGTATGACATGGTCACATCGGGTCTGCGGGAGGAGGTGCTGCCGTGCTGAACCCGTGCTCTCCTAGGCTTGCTACATCCCTGCCGCAGTTCACACCTGTGTTTTTGTCACAGGTTCTGTGGCTGCTTCACCCCGGTTTTCACATCTTCATGTGCTGCATTTGCCTTGTGAGCTAGGGAAGCCTTGCAAAAATGACACATAGCAGTGGATGTTTGCTTTTGACTTAACTAATGTGGATCTTTCAGAATTGATACCAGTTAAGGTGATACTGGGGAACTTTCTTTGCTGTTCTATCATGTGTCAGCCTCCGTGCAGGTAACTCACAGCCCAATATTTGTTCTGTAGCGTTTCCTTATCCAGAAACACATGGTCCCAGGGCTCCCCTGTGCCAAAGGTGACTCATTGTCCTCTCGTACACAAGTTATCATAGCTTCATTATTCTTCATCACTGTGTCAGGATGCTGTCAGTTCCAAGCAAAATAAAACTTATTTAAATAACAAGAAAAATGTATTCTTTCACTAATAAGAAGTCCAGAGTTAGAACAGTTCCAAACTAGATTAATTCTTCAGCTCAATAATACAATGAAAGTCTCAGAGTTTTTCTTCTCTCTCCATGCAGGTTGACTTGTCTTCTTGGGCTGGCTTCCCACATAGTGACTGAGATGATGGCCCCAAGGCCTCATACCCTCACATAGTAGCCAAAAGACAAAAGACCGGAAAGGAGAATATCTTTTCCTTAGGCACCTACTTAAAAAAACTTTCCCAAAATTCCTCAAGCTCACTTGTCACTGTGCCTCATGGACCGGAACTGTGTCACATGTCCATTCCTGAATCAAGGTTGGAATTTAGATCATTGACTTAAAATTCACTTCCTTTGTTATGATCCATTTTGGTGCATTTTGAAATGCTAGATACTCTGAATTTAAGTTTAAAATACTTCCCTTGTTTTCCACACAGACCACCACAATGTAATTAGAGTATCAGCAAATGACAGAACCTTTCCTGTACTAAGGAACAGCCTGCCTGTCCTCCCCATAAAGGAGGTGGTCACCAGATACTTTATAAAACTCTGGGTCAGTTAACCAGAAAGTCAGCTGCGATTGATTCCTGGGTAGACAACTGACTGAATCTGTACCTCCAAGACCTTTACAAACTCACATCCAGCAAGTAGTGACAGTACCTATGCTACAAAGCAGTGTGACACATGGCACCTTGGTGGTATTTATTCAATTTCAAGTTAACTCAGAAACATTCAGCGATTTCACCAGGACATTGCTATCAAAGCCAACACAAAGGAGCCCACAGATAAGACAAAATACAACACTCTATGCTTTTAAATACAAGCAATAGAATGTGTTTCTGGGAGAAGTATAAAGAACACACAATTATTTGAATCATGCTTCCTTGAAGATCTAACATACCATACTGTAGCATTTTAGCTTTGTCTTGTAAATGCATCGTCATGCATATGCTTGTTATAAGTGATGCTTGTTTGCAGTTTGGTTTTCCCAAGCTTAAGGTAAATACAGTCTTGGAGGAGAATGAAAAAAAGCATAACATGATTTCTCCACAGCCAGGAAGGAGAAAGATGCTGAGATCTGATGGCATTGGGTATAGGAAGTAGATGAATATTAGTGGGGTCTGTCCAGATGGTGAAGGATTTTACTTGTTTGGATAATGATCTGCATCGTCTTCCTCCACTGCAGACCTCTGCTGAAATTGCTAGCACCTGACTACGAGATGCTTTTCAGTCTTGAATGGGTACGTGTTTCCTCTTGTGTGAAACCTGGCTTTTTCAGAGCGCTGAATACGCTCAAGAGACTCAAGTGTCCACTCTGGTGCTCTTCTTACTCAAGGCTCTTTAAACACTTCCACAAAGTGCTCTACATAGCTGCAGCCAGGTGCACAGAAGCATGATGTGACCATGGGGCCTTGTCCTTGGTTCCAATAATCAATGACTGCTACATAACAAACCACCCCAAAATTCAGTGACTCGAAACAACTACTTTATTTTGCTCAGCATCGAGTGAGTCAAGAGCTCAGGAAGTGGTCAGATAGGTGCTTCGTCTTTGGCCCACACAGCATCTGCTGGGGTGGCTAGGGCAGGGGCTCTGCCTTCAGAGAGGCCCCTCGGCCTCTCTCCACAGTACCTGTTATGACCTGGACATGGTGCATCTCCTGAAGGACCCATGGGTGGAAGCTCATTCCCCACCGTGGAGATGTTGGGAAGTAGTGAACCTTTAAGAGGTGAGGCTTAGGGCCAGGGCAGTAGATATTGGGGGCACTGCTCTCAGAAGGGGTTGATGCTGGTATTGTGGAAAGACTTACTTGCTCTTGAGTGAGTTGTTGGTAAAAAGCAAGGCTAACCCTTGAATCCCTCTGGCCTCACATGCCCTCATGTGATCTCTTCCACATGCACTGTTTCCACTGTGATGCCATCTGCCCAAGGCCCTCACCAGAGTTAAGCACTATGTTCCTGGACCTCTAAAACTGGAGTGCTGGATAAGCTTGTCTTCTTTATAAATTATTCAGTGCAGGTACTGTGATTGTAATTTCAAATGTACTAATACAGTACCTAATTCTCTAGGACTTCTAAACATGGAGTTTGGGCTTCTCACAGCACAATATTCTTTGTATATTCTATTTATTATGTGGTGAACTGTAAAAGGAAGGAAACAGAAGTTGTTTGGCCAATAAACGGGTTCTCTAAGCTGCTACATCACTTATACTGTATCCTATTGATCAAAGTAGCCATGAGACTTTCCAAGGATCATGGGAGTAGAGAGACTCCAAGAGTTGAAGAGATTTTGCAAAAGCATATGAAAGATACCATTGTGGTCACCTTTGAAAGCACAGTCTACCAGGGTGGTCGTGCACACCTGCAATCTCAGCACTTGGGAGGCCAACACAGGAGAGTCACCACGCGTTCAAGGCCAGCCTTGGCTACATAGTGAGTTCAGCCCAAACTACATAGCAAGATCCTAACTCCAAAAAAAAGACAATCTGTACACTCAGGTGTTTGTGAGTGTTTGTATATGTGTGTGTCATATTTATCTTTCTTTTTACATTATGGAGATGATTTAAGGATAAATTATATATGTAATACTTATGAAAGGCCCTAAATATACTGTTTGAGGTGTCACAGGTAGTGATTCCTCAGTAAGTTCTGACCAACTGCCTTAGTTACCTTTCTTTTTGCAGCAACAATACACTCAACACCTACAGTTAATGAGGAAGGTTTATTTAGCTCACAGATTCTGGAAGTTTCAGTCCATTATCAGATGTGTCCAAGGCAGGGTGGTTTAGAAGAGGGGCATTCAAGAGGGGAAACAGTTCATGACAGCTAAAAAGAGTAAAGGCAAAAAGAGAGAGAGAAAGAAAAGGAGAGACAGGCCTCTTTCTGCCCTTTTATTTTACCCAGACTACTGGGATTAGGGTGGTGCCAATCCAATCAGTGAACTGATCCAGCAACCACTCACCCTTAATCCTAGCACCATGAATCCCAGCATTGCACTATGAATCAATCACACACTCTAGATTCAGTCACCTCCAAAAAAACTCTATGACTGCATGGGGCTTGGGGAAGACATCTACACACAAACCATAGCACCAACTCAGAGGCTTATAATTCTGTTCATTCACTGAAGATTCAAAAAATTTCTGATCCACACAATTTTTTGGCCTTTCCCTAAATAACTGCTAAAAAAGAGCAAAACCTCACACAGACACCTTAATTCCTGTTAAGCCATGGCTAACTGCCAAGATGTATGAGAGCCACTGATGAGGACAAAATCTGGTCAAAGATAAAGACAAAAAGAAAACTTCAAGTTTCTGAGAAGATGGAGGAATGATCAGACAAAGGAGGAGAAGACGGAGAAGGGAAATGCAGGGTATATAAGAACCTGAAACTACTCTGCTGAGTCACGCACACAACATTTTATACAGAACTTATCCATAAGCTCATAGAGTCACCAGATGCATGGAGAAATGGACTGGGAAGATGACAATAGTGTGTAATATTTCATTCAACAAGGGCAGAATCAGAACCATACCACCAAATCAGTCCAGAACAGGATTGTGTCACTGCCTCTGTTCCTGGGTGCCATGGCCCACAGTTGTTACCAAAGTCACTGCTGCAGCCATTTGTAGACTTCAGGGGGAGAGAACAAGGTCCCACCAAAAACCAAGCCCCACCTGCAAACCAGCACCATGCACAGGCCACCACTGCAGTGGGGACAGTCAGACCCCAGTCCCTTCCAGTGCACAGGCTGGCAAACAAGAATTACCATTCCCCCCCACCCCCTCCCCCATAAGCAACCAGCTGATCCAGAGAAACACAGGCTGTGATGATAGCTATTTAGGTGAAATGCAATTGGATGCTTGTAGCGTTTTGGTGTTTCACCGACCTTGCAGGTCTAGAACCAGTGGTTTGATCATCTGTTCAGAGGATAGCAGTACACAGTGTGGCATCTAGAAGGGATCTCTTCTGAGAGTGATAGCCATTGTTGACTCCCTATTGCCTTGTTTTGAAGTCCTGTATCATTTTCATTGTTTCATTGAGTTTTATTCTCTTTAGTTTTGCTTGATTTTGTTACATCCCACAGCATGAGTAGCTATTTCAAAGATAGCAAGACATATTATGGTAGCCATTTTGGATTTGCTATTGCCTTGTTTTCAAGTCCTTTGTTGCATTCACTGTTTTGTTTTTATTGTTTGTATTCTATTCTGTTCCATTAGATTTTTACTATGTCTAAAGGTATCTGCAGCTATTTTGAAGACAACAAAAGGCTATGGTAGCTATTGTTGATTTTGTAATGTTTTGGAGTCCTGTATCCCTTGCACTGGTTTGTTTTGATTGCTTTTATTCTGTTTTATTTTCCTTGGTTTTATCATCTTAAAAAAAAGAAACAAAGTCACTGCTGTTGCTGCTCTGGATCCCTGAAGTGCCTGCTGCAGCCACTACCATCCATCCTGTGTGCCATCTGCTGGGCCCACTTCCTATGCTGCTCCTAGAGAGGGTGCATATGACAGTCAGGTCACATGTCCAAGGCTCCTTGCCAAGTGAGCTGAGATAGTGAGCACCAGAGGTCCAGTTCTTTCTACCTCTAAGACATATAAAGCACATGCTCTCTAAAACACAAAGGGCATTCATGTGATCAAATACTGGAGTATCACAAACAAGTGTCTACTGCGTTACTATTAATTCATTGCCTAAAATTTATAGAGACCTCATATGTGCTTTATGCTGGCACTACAAGGGTGAGCAGGAAGAGAGGGGAAAGAACAGAGAAGGAAGATGAGGGAAAGGGAAGGAAGAGAGAGAGAAGGAGGAAGGGGGAAAAAAGAAAGGACTTCATAGTATAGTAAGTGCAATGCAGAAAACAAAATTATGCAATAATTTTCTCTCAAGAATGTGTGGGTATATGTGGGGCCTGCGGGCACAGCAGGGTTACTTTAAATGAGATGGTCAAGAAGTCCTCCCCAGGAAGACAAGAGAGGACAGAGAACTGGAAGACAAGGAAGAATCAGCAATGCTAATAAGATCTAGAGAAGAAGTTTCCAGCTAGAAAGAAAAGCAAACACAAAGTCCCAAAGCAGCTGGAAGGAAGAAACAGAGCCAGGGTCCCTGAAGCCAGATGAGCAGCAGGACAGTCTGCAATGACACTGGAGTGGTCAGTCTAGCCGGTATTAGGACAAGAGCAGATACTGGAAAGGACACTTTCCCACTTGGAAGCACATTGCCCTTTCTCATGATGGGGGGACAGTGCTGTCTTATAAAAAGGATTAAGAATGGTTTTGTGGATTTGCCGAAGGCTTCAACCTTCTTGCTCACAACCCACTGCAACAAATGCCTTACCTCCTTATCCACAGCCAACCTCAATCTGAAATGTCCATGGGAATTGCACACTCTCCGTAGCATGACGAAATCTCCTACTCCGGCCCACCTGGGACGCGAATAACCCCTTTCCCAACATCTGCACCCGGTGTATGCAACCTGCTCTGTGGCATTCACATAACCTTTATGTGAACATAACAGTATATTGTTGTTATTGCTCTATTGTATTATTAAATAATTGTTTTTGATCTCTTACTGCACCTGACTTCTAAATTACACTTTATCGTAGTTACATGCATATAGGGAAAGACACTATATATAGGATTCATTCCTCTCTATGGACTCAGGTGTCCCCAGGGGGTGGCCATAGCCTCTGTGGATAAGAAGGGTATGGTCCATAGGTGATAATTAATTTTACATGTCAACCTGGCAGAACCAAGGTACCCAGATATTTGGTCAGGAAGCAGTCTGAAAGTTGCTGTGAAAATGGTTTAGACAAGACTGACATTTAAATTAGTAGATTTTGAGTAAAGCAAAGCAGATTATCCTCTGCATGAGGTGGGCCTTATCCAATCAGTGGGAGACTTTAGGAGAAAACAGTCGGAGGCCCCACAGAAAAACAGAGTTCGTCTGCTAACTGAGAATCAGCATCTGGAATCAATCCACTCAGTGCTTGTTTTCTGTCTGCAGATGCTGCCCTCAGGGACTCCTGGAACCACAGAGAGGAGGTGTTGCAATGGGCACAGATCAGCAAGCGAGATGGCAGGTCACAGGCAGTGCTGTGTAGACAAACACTCTGCCCGGAAACCTGATCCACAAGACTGTTTTGCTCTTGAAGCCAATTTGGCCCTCGGTGAAATGGGGGAAGTGAACAGCTCTCACAAAAAGCTGTCTTTAATTTTCACTCTCTAGATTTAATTCAATTTATGTTTTGTAAATAGCAAGCATGCTGGGAGAGACTTTCTTCAGGGTCTCTAGAATTAGTTATTTCTGGAGATGTCTTGCTTACCTTCTAAATCACTCAATTCTGAAAAGCACCGTGTCCCAAGCACACTGTGCCGACCACCAAAGCCATCCCCCTGCCTGAATAAGTATCTGTGGATGCATGACCATGAAAAGGACAAGTAAGGTCCACTATGTCCATAAAGATGGGGCAGTCACAAGCAGAAGGTGGTGCCAGCACTGCACCACAGCTGTAAAGCCTGCCTTGCTGGGGGTCAGTGTGGACGAGCATGAGAGACAAGAACACCGGAGGAAGCCAGTCTTCGGGAGGTCACTCACACTTCTGTGTACTTCAAAAGATACTGCCAGGTTCTCAGGATGAAGACAGGAACAAAACCCTCAAAGCATTCTGCTTTTCTTCATAAGGCCTGCTGCTTGCTAGACCCCAACGAAGCACCTTTCATCACACCCTAATAGAGGGAAGGGAACTCTCCAACTGCTGCCCAATACGCCTTCCCATCTCACCGAGCAAGCGAGGGGTAAAAAACTGAGAAGTACTTGAGAAGGTCCCTCAGGTTCAGTCATTAGACCACAAAACACTTCCCCTCAGAGAAGTCCAACTAGAAAGGTTGCGAGTAGGAAGTGTAGAGAGGCAGAGGGAACACTAAAGCTCAGGGAAGTAGATGCTATGCTGCTTTCCTCTGCCTGCCACTCCCCACCATTTCTGAGAACAAAGAAGTGTGAATTCTTTGATGCTCTCAAGACTTCTGGCATGTGACATCTTGCTTCGAATCTACTTTTTGGAGCAATAGAGCCCCAGCTGCCAGCAGGGCTCAGGCAAGTGTTGCATGGGAACCCCAAAGATAAGCCAGATGTAGATTCTGCCCTCCAGGAGTTAGCCTGCTGGATGTGGGGGCTGACTCTCTTTACACAATGTGAAGGAGTAAGACTGTACAGTTGCAGGAAACACCCCTGGGGGAGAAGAGAGTGTCCTTGGAGCATCTTCCGAGATAAAACCTGATGAGGCAAGAGGACTGAGCTTGGAGCACCGTGGGTACTGCTTTCAGCAGCATTTGCCTCAGACCTGCCCACAAACAGCAGATACCTCAGTGCCTGACCTGCCCGGACTGATTTCACAAAAGTGAGAGGGCAAAAACCAAAAACATTTTAAAACTCATGTTTGACCTTATGAGAAGTGTGATTTTGCTTCAAAAATATCTAGTTTTTGGCAAAGGGTTGGGCTGAATTTTTTAAGAAAATTTGAACCTAATACAGATTACTTAAGCCAGCACAGTGTTTCTTGCTTTAGGACAGTGCCCTTTCTTTAGGAACTATGGCACTGTGGTACAGTGAGAAAGAGGAAAATAATTGGAGCTCAGAGGTAGCAGGCAGACCTCCATATCTCCCTTTTATGAAGTTACCTCTCAGAGCCCAAATTTGCTCATCCGTGCAATGCACCAATGATGTCTACCTTGGAAGATTACTGTGGAAATTACAGGAAACGTCTTCACAATGCAAGGACAGTGCCTGACATGGATAGCAACAATTCTCATTGTTAAGGTGGAAATGTACCTGTTCAACAAGGCTCCTTACAAAAGGACAAGCTTATAAAATGGAACTTTTATTGATATTCTTGATATGTCTTAAATTCAGTCTTCCTTTTTCAAATAAGATACAGAAAATTGCATTGCCCTGATAAATTCTTTTTCTCAACAGAAAAACACCCAAAATTCTAGATCATGCACTAGAAGTAAGGGTCATCCCATGTGAAATTCAATTTGATCTGCGTAAGAGGATTAGTAGAGATTCTAGATACTGTAGAACTGATTCCCCTTATTTATCCTGACCCTGACTAATCTGAGGGTCCTGTGATTATTCTAGCAGCATCGAATATAAAATGAATGGAATGTTTGTGTCAAAGGCTTCAGTCAGTATTTACCTCATTTTTGCATTAGTCCGACACAAGATAATATTTCTTCTCCAGCTGGAAAACTGATCATTATCTTTCTTGGCCCAGGATCTTTCTTTCCTTCAGGAAATGTAGACCTGTTCTGTTCATGCAAACCCATTGTGGATGAGAGTGTTAAAGACAGTTTCTGTTAGCGGTAGGCTTCAGAAAAGGCTCTGGGCAAGGGTATGGGGGAGCTCTATCATTCATGTCCTGATTTAGAACTGAAGGTCCTTCAGGAAGCTCCAGCAAATTTATGAGTTCTATAAGTTCCAATGGGTCTGGACTCAGGCATTCCTGAAGTCATGTACTAATGGAATTAGAAAAACCGGCATCTCCAAGTACCTGCATTCATTCCCACATCTGGCAAGTTCTCACCAAAATCAGAATTGAGTTGATCTCTGAACACACTTGCCTGCACAATGTCCCAAGACCTAAGGTGAGATTGCATCTAACCAGTCAAATACATTGGTGCCTTTTCCTGTGGAGGGTGAGGACTGGTCAGGAACCAAGCCCTGGGTCAGATACCAAAGTTCTCTCATTACGTAAGAAACCTGCTTGACTCATTTACGCTACAGTGGAGTTTCATTATGCTGTGTCATTTCCCTGGTAAAAAGGGATTTGCAATTTGGCTGGGTCTGAAACTCAAATCAGAAAATTCAGAGGGCACAGTCTCAGTCAGATCTGCAGAAAAAGATTATTTTCCTGGTTACTAATCAACATGCCTGAACCACTGTAATTAAATGCTACTCTGTCTCACCGATTATGGGAGGCTGAAAGGAACAAAGGGGGTTGGTTCATATTTTCTCATTTCGAAGAGCATGACCAGTAATCCCTACCTGCTAAAGATCCCTTTGTTTTCTTAGATCAGTCCTTCACATGGGTGTAGAGGACCTCAAATTCACTGGACTCAATAACTAGCAATAGTAACACTTACTGAGCACTTGCTAGGGTCAGGCATCCTCCTCAGACTTCACATACATACATTCATTCAACCTGACAATCCTTCTTTGAGATAATATTATTACTACTCCCATTTAACAGATGAGGAAACTGTAACCTGGAGTGGGAAGGTTTCCCAGTCAAAGTCACACAGCTGAGAAGTAGCTAAGAATTGAGTCTAAGAAGGCCGTAGCAAATCCCTTTTACCAGGGAACTGAGTCTAAGAGGCTCTCCCACCATTTTGCCTGCCCTAGAGTTAGAAGATCTAGGAATCTAGGGGACATGGCTAGGGATGATATCATCATGCCTTGTCAGAAAGGTGACTATAGCCCTCCACTCCTCCTCTCCAATAAGTCATCGAGCTCTACCTTTCTGGGTTAAGATTTTCAGTCAGTCCCCACCTCTTTCATTTTCTTAGAATCCACCATTCAAGCAGCTTCACATAGATCACATTGCTTTCTGCCTTAACTAGAGGACAGTTGTCATTTGGGGCCATACTTGCACTTCCTTCTGTGCTGGGCAAACTCGCTTTGTGTAAATCTCAGTGTGGCCCTATTCCTTGTCCTGTGGCTTCTCTGAAAGCTGAGGCCTGGTTAGGTACCAGACCTAGATATGGCCAGTAGTAGGCTGCTTCTCCCTGAGATTTTGAGCCTGCATCATGTGAGGAAGCAGGGAAAGTTTA
>PVJX010043738.1:0-13516 GCA_004027295.1 Dolichotis patagonum
AGGCAGGAGATAGAACTGCAACTCAGAGGAGGGCCAGACCCTCCAAGGACCTTGTGTCCTGTACTAAATTGTTTGGACTTTATCCTGAAATCAGTGGGAAGCCAGAAAAGATCATTAAGCAAGGAAGTGACACAATCAGATTTTTCTTGGACAAAAATAACTCTGGCAGCAGTGTAGAGGATAAAGTCCAGGGGTGACACTAGAGGGAGGAAGACTGGTTCAGTCAGCCAGGAGGGTGATAATGAGGGCAGTGGCACAGGAAATAGGAAGAAGGGAGTGAAGAGAAGATTTATGAAATGAATTTACAGGGAAAGGAAGACAGAGTAATCAAAATTGACTCTAAGGTTGCCAGTTTGAAAAGTGATGGCAGGAATACAGAAGGAAGAATGAATTTCAGGAAGTGATGATGAGGTCATTGTTAGTCCTGGTGTCTTGGTACCTGAGAGTTAGTTGCATGGTTGGCAGTTGGTTATAAAAGTGGAGTATAGAAGAGTGGTCTGAGTATGAATAAGAATGGCAACAGTCCTGAACCACCACCCCCGACAGTTATGGAGTGTATTATATATGCCACTCACTGCAGAAAGTTCCTGTGGTTCCCAGAGTTAGAAAGATACATAGATACATAGGACCACTTCTGCTCCTGAAGAGTACAGCCTAGCAGAGAAAACAGATTCATAAGCAAAGAATGAAAAGATGATGTAGACATGTGGTGAAAGGTGTACATTCCATGTATTTAGAGCAGTGTTAAGGAGAAACCCCTCACCCAGACTGTCTTAATTATTTTTCTCATTGCTGAGACAAAATACCCAGCACTCACAACTTAAAAGGCTCAGTTTGTAGAAATTTCAGCTCATAGTTGGCTGGCATCAAAGTAGGGTGGTATAGCAGAGGGGCATGGCAGAGAAAACACAATCCATAACTTGGTGGACAGGAAGCACCAAGCAACAGTAGCCAGCTTGCCTTCCCTCTCTCCCTTTATATTGTACCCAATCTATCAACCTATTAATTGCTTCCACCCATACCCAGGGTGGGCCTCCCCATTGTCCACACCCAGAACTATGCTAATTCCAGTCAGTGAACTAATTTAGTACCACACACCCTTAATCTCAGTATCACACACCCCAATCCAGTCAGCTCAGAAAACCCCAACATATGAGCACATGAGGCTTTAGGGGGACATCTAGACACAAGTAATAACATGGACTAAAAAAATGAAGTCTTCTGAAAGTAAATAAAGTCTTATAAAAATCTACAAGGAGAAATAAGTGTTCACTACATTACAAAAAGAAAGGAGAGGACATTCCAGGCAAAGAGGACAGCAAAAGCCAAGTCAAAGAGGCAAGAATAGACATAGTAAAGGGAGTTCATTATTGCTACAACCCAAAATACAAGAGATGAAACAAGGGTACCTAAGGAATAGGTCATAGAAGGTTGTATAAGTGCCATGTTCAGGTACATCGGACTGTAAACGAAAGGGAGCTAGTGAAAGTTTTAAAGAGTGACATGGCCTGAGCTCCATACAAATGGGTCTCTGCTGGTTGTGTTTGCCCCTCCCAAAACTCAGTATTTATGAGGACATGGATTTGGTCTCAGTGTCTAGAATGGTAGCATTTGGTAGACACTTGGTTAATACTTGTTGAAGGAAGAAATAATTGTGGGAGATCAATGGAAAGGGCTAAGACTAGAGGTAAAAAGATGGTGACTCTAATCCTGGGTACATTTGATGATGGTATGTCCTGAAATTGGCAGCAGGGGGTAGAGATGGTGTTGAAACTGAGAATGATGTACCAAGCTTTTCTCTGTGTCTGTGCTGATTTCTGCAATGACTTCATCCTTTTAACTTATCCAACTGACAGTCTGCTCTGTCCTGGATATTTGTGAGATACCAAGGATGCAAAGAGAATTAAGATATGTGGCCTGTTTTAAAGCAGCTCTCATCTAGTGGGGTAAACAGACTAACCTGAGAATAGAGAAATATAGCACTGTATAATAAGCTATGTATTTGTGCTGTGAAAGAATTCAGAGCTGGTAGGAGCATCTGGTAAGAAATAGCTAATTCACATAGAGGTGTGGGACAAGGCACATGGTAGTGACATTTGAACTGTTACCACACATGGAAAAAGAGATTGCCAAGCAGAACAGGATCAGCATGACATTCTAGGATAAAGAATCATGCAAGGATGTACAATTACAAAATGGCCTGATTAGATTCCAGATGTGGTTCAGCTACAGAGATAGGAGTTAAGTTTCATCTCATGTGCTAAAGTCCATGTGACTGGTAGTAGCTACCAGCTATAGCTGTCACTTTCTACACTGACCAAAGCTAAACACACATGCCTCCAATATCTGCATTTTGCTGATTGTACCTCCTACATAGTTCTTAACTCCAATACCCACTGAGGGAGATTCTGCAACTGAGAAGTACCTTCCACTGCCAGTCTCAGGCCAACCATTCATAAGGGCTGTGTTAAGAAAGATTCTGAAGTGGTCTCATCTGAACTTAATAGGAAAGACTAATGAAATCAATTAGCAATGACTTTAGGATTGTTAGGGTTGCTATAGACTTATAATTATGGTCAGAAGTATGAGTGAGTTCACTGAGGAAAAGTGAGTTGCACAGAAAAGAACAAAGCAAGGAACCTAAAGGGGCAAACAAAGAGGACAAGAAACCAGAGAAAGAACTGAGAAGAAACTGACATTGTAGGAAAGGAATCAGAAAAATGGTACAAAGGGACTTAAGAAAAAAAAACGACTTTCACAAATAGTGTAATCATTATGTACTGCAAACATGCACTGCTTAGAAAAAAAAAACTTGAAGCTCAGTCTGGGAACCAGTGCCATGCTCGGGCCCCCAATGGACTGGGGACAGCCAGACCCCAGTCCCCTTCTGGCACACAGGCTGGGAAACAAGAAGTACCAATCCCCTCCCCCCCACCTCACCCAGCCACTGCTGCTGCCACCACTGCTGCCACCGCTGCGGTAAGTGACCGGCTTATCCAGAGATACACATTCTATGATGATAGCTATGGAAGTAAAATGCAATTGGATGCCTGGGGTGCTTTGTAGTTTCACTAACATTGCAGGTCTAGGGCCAGTGGTCTGATCATAGGTTCAGAGGATAGTGGTATGCAGTGTGGCATCTAGGGGGGAATCTCCTTCTGAGGGTTGCAGCCATTGTTGATTCCCTATGGTCTTATTTTTAAGTCCTATATCATTTTCATTGTTTTGTTGGGTTGGGTTTTATTCTCTTTTGTTTTGTTTGATTATGTCAACTCCAATGGCAGGAGCAGCTATTCCAAAGATAGCAAGATATATTATGGTAGCCATTTTGTATTCACTATGAGCTTGTTTTGAAGTCCTTTATTGCATTCATGGTTTTGTTTTTATTGTTTCTATTCTATTTTTTCAGTTT
The DNA here is from genome assembly GCA_004027295.1 of Dolichotis patagonum. Taxonomy (NCBI): domain Eukaryota; kingdom Metazoa; phylum Chordata; class Mammalia; order Rodentia; family Caviidae; genus Dolichotis; species Dolichotis patagonum. The sequence goes on from PVJX010043738.1 coordinate 3,413, forward strand.
GATTTTTACTATGTCCAAAGGTATCTGCAGCTATTTTGAAGACAACAAAAGGCATTATGGTAACTAAGGTTGATTTTGTAATGTTTTGAAGTCCCGTATCACTTACACTGGTTTGTTTTGATTGGCTTTATTCTGTTTTATCCTCTTTAAAATAAAAATAAATAAATAAAACATGAAAAGTGTGGGAGCCAAAGACCTTATATTTAGAAAATAGGCAAATAATATGAAAAGGCAATTATCAAAAGAAATGCAAATGGGACTGGGGATGTAGCACATAGGTAGAATGCTAGCAAGCACAAGGCCCTGGGTGCAATCCCCAACACTGCAGAAAGAAAAACAAAGACATGAAAAGAAACAAGAAACATATAAAAGGATATTCAGTTTCACTGACAAAGATATGAAAATAAAACCATATGTTTCAACAGTTTTTGTATGAAATTGGCAAAGATTTTAAAAATTAACAAAATGATACCAAGGTGCTATGGAAGCAGGTACTCATGTATACTTACTGATGAGAATGTAAACATTTTAGACTTTCCAGAGAAAACTGTAGCAATATGTATCAAAATGAAAAACAAGCATGTTCTATTACACCACAATCTTCTGGGGACTTACCCCAAATAGAAATGTATTTTTAAAATGCACACAAATGATGTTGGTCCCAGCATCATGAAAGTAAAAACAACATAAAATATTCAGCCATAGGAGAATTATTTGTAGCAGATAGAGACTGTAGAATACTCTACAGCCATTAAAAATGACGACACAGCTCTACACTTGTAGTGAAAGAAAGACTGTCTGTGACATATTGTGGAAAGATTATAAAATGAGTTTGTCTTTATTAAATAAATCATCGTGCCTAGCAGTGCTTTTTGTCTGTCTGTCGGTTTGTCATCTGCATAGTGAGATTTCAGATCATAGTTTTTTTTATTAAAGTTTGAACAGCTGTACTTTTTTACTAAATAGTTGTTGTTTTATAGCAGTTGTAGTGAACATGCGGCACATGTGCCACAGTGGGCTATTGTTGAAAGTTCTGAAAGTTTCGCCATCACTGCTTTATAGAAACAGTAGCAAGTACCATAGTAGTAAAGCAGCTTTGGGAAACGAGAAAGCCCCAATTTATAGCATTTGCCAATTCTTTTCATTATCAACTGTGATCCATCTCCCATTTTGTATCTCACTTCCACCCTCATGACAGATAAACATGATGACAGCACATCAGCCTCCACAGTGCCAACTGCTTCTTGGGGACTCCTGTGCTGTGCCTCGTACTACTGTTTGGTAGCCAAGACTGGTGTTTATTCTTGAGTACGGCTAACAAGGCTGACCAACCAGAGCAGATTGTACCTGCTAGCTCAGATTCTCAAATTTATCAGCATGAGTTTATCAGGATGAGTACAGCACTGTCACAAATGTATCCAAAGTACATGTAGGCCTTGGGATTCCATGTGCAGCCTTCACTGACTTAGAAGTTCCTGTTCCCTCCCTGAACTCAGATTCTCCCTGTGTAATATGAAAGCTCTGCTTTCCCAAGAGCTCTAAACATTCTTAAATTCACTATATTTAATAGTCAGTTATCAATAGCTAACTCTGGTGTACCACTGGCAATAACACTTTAAAACGAAAGGAAGATCTAGTGTATGTTTGCCAGTGCCAAATATAAATCTATTGTCATGCCGAATATTGTGTGCAGTCATGCAAGTATTGTAATCCCTTTTATAGTCTTCCTCACAATCTAAAAAGTTATATTTACAATGCTATTGAGATGTTATTGGAATCTCAGCAAATTAATTCCAATCTACCACCGCCATGGCGAGAGTAAAGACACCAAGACATTCCAAGTTAAGGGCAGCCAAGGGATTCTAAGTCCAATCCCCATGAGGATGTGTGGACAAATGCCCTGATCTTAGGCCTCTCCCAGAATTTATTATCTTATGAAGAAAGGGGGTGGCTCAAGGATGAGTGGCAGTGAGGATGGCGGGAACTATGTGAGTAACTTGAGCTGACTGGCCAAGTAGGGAGAAAAGCATCTCTGCAAAATGCAGAGATAAGGATATGCAGAAGAATCAATTTGCATAATTCAATTAAGGTAGCAACTGGAGGCTGTTGCTTTGGTTTCTGATATGTAAACTTTTGTGCCCTGGGCAGTGATAGACTCTTTACCTTGAGGCTCATACCCAGTTACATTCCTGGAGCTGACTGACTACCATCTTGCTGTGCTTACGTATTTTAGAGAGAGCACAATTCGATGCAAGGAAACAGGAGACTGTCTGATGGTTTTAGAGATTACATATCAGTACCTGGCTAGTCTTATTTGTAATACCTAGAGCCAATTGAAGAGAGAAGGAAATACCATAGTCAGCTCTGTACATATCAGTATAAGGAAATAAGTCTCCATGTCATCAAAGTTGCAGCAACTGTTCTACATTCAAGGGGAGTCACACAAGTTGTCGGCCACAAAATCAAGTGAGATAAAGATTAAAAACTACCTATCACCAACAAATCTGGTAAAAAGAGTTTCATTGGAATACATAATTTCAGAGTACATGGAAAATAAGGAACTGGAGGAAGCAAAACATTTTATAGTTTATAAAAAGGAGGAATTGCTTGAAGGCTATATAGAGTCGAGGTAGGGAGAAATGCCAATAGATAATGAAATAAACTTTTTCTTTTAATTTAGAGTTGATGGTATGCATGCACATTATTCATGTTTTATCATGCACAGTATGTATGTTCTTTTAAAGCAACCCTTAGTGTGGGTGTAGTTATAATTTCCATTGCTTATATGGGCAACCAAAGGCTCAGGGATAATAACCCACATGTGTATGCCTGTTGGGCTCCACCCACTGCTTAAGCCCTGAAAATACTAAGGGGGATAAAATGTGGCCCCTAGCACATACACCTCAACCCTTTACCTAGGTCCTCTGCTCCTGTGGTTTTAAGTACTGTTTGTCATGGGAAGAACATAGCAAACCAAGAACCTAGGTGTGGATTTTCCATCCCTATTAGATAAAAAGAGAAGAAAGCCTGACATGGGAAAGCAAGTGGCTATTGAAAGTTCGGTATGTTGAAGACTGAGAAGGGATCTGTTGACTGTGGCAATTGAAAGATGACTGGAATATTTTCAGTAGTGTAAAAAAGAACAAATTGAAGGGCAAATTAATAATAAGGAAATACCGGCAGGAAAGAGCAACAGAAAAAGAGTTATAGATGAGACCTAGTAAAATATCATTAACTTGAAAAGCACTTTTTAATGTTCAGATTACTAAAATTTGGCCAGCAGGAACCTCTTCAAGGTAGCCCTTATGTTTTTGACATGGTCTATCAATTTTCAACATCTTTGCTTTTTGGTGAACAAAGTTGTCCCAATTCCCTGAGCTTGCTGTTCAGTCAGTTCTCACAGGAACCCTGGTACCTGTCAGTAAAAAATGGTATTTCACTACTACAGTGTAGGTACTAGATACAGTCATTGCTTACAGGCATGCATGCACTTTGAGCTCTTTACTATAGACCAAGCTAGGATATCTATGCAACATGTATTGATGGAATTGGATTATGTTGATGGAAAATAAAATATAGCAGCTTATAAAAAGAAATCTGAGACTACAGTGATTTTGTTTTGTTTTGTTTTGTTTTGTTTTAGACAAGATCTCACTCTACAGTTTAGTCTGGCATTGATCTCACTTTGTAGTCCAGGGTGGCCTCAAACTGCAGCAGTCCTCTTGCCTCGACCTCCCAAGTGCTTGGATTATAGGGATATGCCACCACATCTGGCTACAGTGATACTCTGAAGGGGGTAGTAAAAGATCTTCTTTAGAGAAGAATAGTAGCCAATATGATAGAAGGAAGATAAAATAGAAAAATCACCATCACTACTTATAATAATGGATTCAGATAAAGATCATCAAATGGATTGTAAAACCATTGAGCAAAGTGTTCCTAGGGAACAGGATATTCACCCAGTCTCAAAGTATCACCCCACAGATCCTTTACCAATTACACAGGGGAAAGTGCACATTTACAATGAAAAGATCTAACTAGGATACACAAGTCACTAGGATACACAAGTGGTTAAACTTCAGCATTGTCAGTAGCAGTACAACCTGACATTGTGCCTCCTGATGTGATATAATAAGTGTAGAGCATTGTTTATGAAATGTTCTTGCCAAAAACATTTACCCTGAATCTAGTTATAAAGAAAGAATTACAAAAACCTAGAATGTGAGACATCCAATAAGTCAACTGGCCTGGACTCTAAAATGCTCCTATTGCCAGTCATGGTGGCACCTACCTGCAATCCCATCACATGAGAGGCTAAGCCAAGTATCACCACAACTTTGAGGCCAGCCTGAACTAAATAGTGAGACTCTGTCTCTAAAATAAATGCTACTATCATGAAGAAGAAAAGTAGGTAGAGGAATTATGCTAGATTTTAAAAAACAAACTCTAATAAAAAATGCAATGTTGACTGGTTCCCCAATTGTGAGACAATATGTTTAATATCAAACAGATATTAAAGAGATTTTTGGAATAATTTGGAAAATATAGCTATAGACTTTTAGATATTATTGAATTAGTGTTTATTTTCTTAGGTGTAATAGCATAGAAATCTTTTTAAGAGGTGCATGATAAATAAGAGAAGTATCTTCATATTTGTAGCTTACTTTCAAATGGCTCATCAAATGGGGGACGCATGAGAAATTATAACAATTGGTAAATCTAAGTGAAAGTGTATGGTTTCTTGTACTATTCATTCATCTCTATAGATTTCAAAGTTTTCAAACTAAAGTTGGAAAAACAGTTCTTTTTAAAGCTTATGAAAGCATATGGTAAGGTTTAATAAATGGCCCTGGGACAATTAGATATCTACATGTAAAAGATAAAATTAGGCCAGATGTGACAGTGCACACTTGTAATTCCAGCACTCTGGAAAGCTGAGGCAGGAGGATCACAAGTTCAAACTCAACCTGGGCAACTTAGTGACTTAGCAAGAGTCTCAAAATAAAAAAGAAAGAAAGAAGGCTGATCAAGAAAACAACTGATAACAAATGTTGGCAAGGGTGCGGGTGCGGGGGACACTTCTCTACTGTTGGTGGGTGTGTAGACTGGTGCACCCACTGTGGAAATCAGTATGGAGATTCCTCCAAAAACTAGGATTGGAAGTTCCATTCAATCCAGCTATTCCTTTCCCGGGTATTTTCCCAGAAAAATTGAAAGGGTCATGGCACAGCGATATATGTGCACCCATGTTCATAGCAACACAGTTTGTGATCACAAAATCTTGGAAACAAACAAAATGCCCATAAACTGCAGAGTGGATGAAAAAAATGTGGCATTTTTATACAATGGAAAACCATTCGGCTATAAAAAAGGATGATCTTGAGGCCTTTATAGGAAAATGGAGGGAAATTGAGAATATCCTCATTAGTGAAATAAACAAGACTCACATTAGTAAATATCACCTTGTCTCTCTAGTGTAAAAAATAATAAGAACTGACAGAATAATGGGATCCAAAAAGTATAATAGATATTGTAAAAGTAAAAGAGAAAGAAAGTGCTCTAAAGGATATAATGGTATGTATAGTGTATAAGATAGATGACCATATTACTAAATTTCTGTTAGATCATTGAACAGAAGAGTTTGCGCTGTCAATGTTTCGAGTGTCTAGCCACATTTTATGCTTTGATTTTGTAACTTTAGCAACTATTGTTAAGATGACAATACATAATGTATCAACTAGCAATTTTATGATGTTAATTTTTTTAATTCTGTATTCAACTTTCTCTCATTTTTTACATTTTTTTAAATTTTCTTTTCTTTCTTTCTTTAAATAAAATTGAAAAAAAAGAAAAACGGTTGGACATACAGGTCAATGTGAAGGCCCTACATTCAATCCATAGTACCACACAAAAAAAGACTAAATTAGACCCTCACCTTGTACCTTATACAGAAATTAACTCAAAATGGATGAAACCTAAATGTTAGGAGCTAAAAGTATACAAACATTACAAGGAAGCACAGGAGGTCACTGAAACTTTGGTTAGGCAAAGATTTGTTAGATGTGACAACAAAAGTGTAACCCATAAGCAAAAATTTGACAAACTAGACTTCATCAAAATTAAAACTTGTACTTCAAAGATACCATTAGGAACATGAAAAGACAAGCCAATGACTATGAGAAAATATTTGCAAATTACATAAGTAATAAAAGTCTTATGTCTAGAATGTACAAAGAAATACTATATCACAATTTTAGAAAGACCAACGAATTAATCAAGAAATGAGCAAAAGTTTGACTGGTAATTTATCAAAGAAAATATACAAATGATTAATGAACACATGAGAAAATGCTCAGAATTATTATTCTTTATAGAAATGCATTATTAAAACCACTAAGAAATACCACTAAACATCCACTAGGATGTTTGTAATAAAAATGATAGACAGTAGGGCCTGAGGATGTAGCTTAATGGTAAAATGCTTGCCTGGCATGTGCAAGTCCTGAGATTCAATTCCCAGTATTACCTAACCCTCAAAAAAGACAATATACATTGGTAAGGATGTTGAGAAACAAGATTCCTCAAACACTGCTGGTGTGAATATAGAATATGATAGTCATGTTGAAAATCAGTTTGACAGTTTCTTAAGAAGTTAAACATCAATTGATCATACATTTCAGCAGTTCCACTCTAAGTGTCTATCCAATAGAAATGAAGACATTCACTTCCACAAAGACTTACACATAAATGTTCATAATAGCTCTGCCCATTATAGCCAAAAAAGGTAAACAGTCCAAATGTCTATCAACGAACACATGAATAAATAAGCTGTGGTATATCAAAAAAATGGAATTATATTCAAATATTTTTCAAAAATGAAATACTAATACATTCTGTAACAAGCATAAATGTCAGAAACATGCTCAGTATGTTACATCCATATAAAAATCTGCATGCAAATTTAGCAGCTTTAATCACAATTGCTAAAATTTAGAAGCTACCAAAGTATCCATCAATATATAAATAGATAAGCAAACTGTGTTATGTCCATACAATAGAATATTATTCACTATGTAAAATGAGCTATTAAAGCCATGAAAAGACATGAGGGAAACTTAAATACATACTGCTAAGAAAACAAAGCTGATCTGAAAACGCTACACACTGTAGATTCCAACTCTTTGACATTCTAGAAAAGGCAAAATTATAGAAACAGATTAGTGGTTGCCAGGAACTTGGAGGGGAGTCAAGGATAGGAGGAATGAAATTGCAAAACACAGAAGATTTTGGGGGTGATGAAATTATTCTACCTGTTCTCTACCTATTCTCTAGTGATATTCTAACTATTCTCTAGTGATAATATATATTTGTCAAAAATCAAAGATCCATGTAACCCTTAAGAATGAACTCTAATATAAAACTATGGATTGTATTTAATATACCAATATTATAATAAATGTACCATGTTAATGCAAGGTATTAATAGGGAAAACTAATGCTAAGTGAAAGAAGCCAGACAGGAAAGTCCACGTATTATATGATCACTTTAGGTGAAATGTCCAGAAAGATAAATTGATAAAAACAGAAAGATTAGAGGTTGCCTGGGAATAGGAAGAGAGATTAACTGTAACCAGGCATGAGGGATCTTACTGGAGGGATGGAAATGTCCTATAACTAGATCACGATCATGATTACACAATTCATTAAATTTATTAAAAATCTTTTAATTATATACTTAATGTGAGTGAATGTTATGGTCTTCAATAAAGCTGTTAAAAATTCATTTGATTGCCAGGGATTTAGCTCAGCGGCCTAAGTGCCAGCCTGACAAGTGTGAGGTCATGAGTTCAATCTCTGGTATAGAAAAAAAAATTCGTTTGATCTCACTTTTAAAAATTGTCTATTATATAACTGTGACTCATACAAATAATGTGTAATAAGAGCCCATGTTTTTAGGTAGAAAATTTGACATTGCTAGGATAGTAATACTACTAAATTGATGTACAGATTCAACAAAATCCCAGCTGGCTTTTCACACAAAGTGACAAACTAATCATAAAATTCATATGGAAATGCAAGAAACCCAGGGAACTAAAACAATCTTGAAAAAAATTTGAAGCACGGGGGCTGGGGATTATCTCAGCCACGTAAGCACCTGCGTTGCAAGCATGCAGTCGTGAGTTCAATCCCTGGTACCAAAAAAAGAAAAAAGAAAAAAAAATTGAAGCACTTACAAACAGTGTAGTATTGGCATAAGGACAGATATATAAGACCAATGTAATAAACTTAAGAGTCTAGAAATAAACGCTCACATTTATGTTCAGTTGATTTTTCAAGAGAGGTACTAACAATTGAGTAGGGGAACAATGGTCTTTTCAACACATGCAAAAAAAATGAAGTCAGATCTCTACTTTATACTATCATAAAAATTAACTCCAAATAAGTCACAGACCTAAATAGAATAATATTATAAAACTCTTCAAACATATCTTGGGTTAGACGCCATTTTAGATACATCATCAAAAGTACAAGCAACAAAAGAAAAAATAAATAAATTGAATTTCATCCAAATTAAATGTCTTTTCACTTCAAAAGACACCATCAAGAAAGTGAGGGGCTGTGGATGTAGCTCAATGGAAGAGTGTTTGCATAACATGCATAAGGCTTTGAGTTCCATCCCCAGCACTACCAAAAAAAAGGAAGAGAGAAAAGACAACTACTATAATAAGGGAAAACTTTTAAAAATCATGTATCTGGTATAACACTTGTGTCCAGAATATGTAAAGAATTATTATTACAGTTCAATGATAAAAAATTAAAAATATAACCAAGGATTTGAATAGATACAGATCCAAAGAAAATACATAAATGGACAAAAAGCACTTGGGAAGATGTTCAACATCATTAGTTATTATAGAAATGCAAAGTATAACCACGGTGAGATCCCTCTTCACACCCACTAAGATGGCTACAATCAAAAAGACAAATAATAAACATAGGTGAGGAAGTGGAGTAATCAAAACCTTCATGTGTTCTCAGCAGGGCTTTAAAATAATGGAAGCTCTTTGTAAAAAAATAGTTTGGCAGATCCTCAAAAGCACACATATAACTCTATGAATTCTGTTCTCCATTTGACATTTCTCAAGAATGAAAACAAAGCCACTGTGGCTGGAGCAAAGTGCATACTGGGGACAGTGGCACAAGAGGATAGAGAAGTTACTAGGAGCTACATCATGTAAGACTTTGTAGACCATGTTCAGATTTTGTATTTTATTCTGAATGTTACAGAATTTTGAGCAAGGGGTCTTGGATCTTAGGAAATTTGTAGTATGCACTAAAAAATGAAAAAGATGCTTAGAGAAAAGTCAAAGAATTACTGAACATTCTTGAAGGCCCACTTGTGTGGGGAACCAAAGAGGTTTGATGGTGTGTATCTGCAGTTATATGGATTTTATTCCAACAGCACTTGGCCATCCTCTGGATCCTTTAAAGCAGAGGAAATGAGTGGTCAGATTTAAGGCTGTGATTTGAAGTTCAGATGGTAAGAGGAAACTGGCAAAGTTAGTTTCATCATGGTAACCTAACTCATAACTATTCATGTAGGTTCTTAAAGGGAAAGATAGATTTTGAAAGCACTGTTTTTTAAATTTTGTTTTCTGTTTTTTCAGTGAGACAGGGTCTGTTTTTCAGTGAGACAGCTGGCCTTGAACTCACTATGTAGCTGAGGGTGACCTTAAACTCCTGACAATCCTCCTCCCTCAGCCTCCTGAGGGCTGAGATTATAGGCATTTGCCACCACATCCAACTTCAATCACTCTTAAAAAAGGAAATGCTCTTTTTATACCTTTTTCCATCTTTTACTCATTTGGTGTGAGCAATTAATTTAGCGATAAGAACTTGAGAGTCAGAAGACTTAAATATGAGCCTCAACTCACACAGTGACTGTGACATCAAGGATAAGTTGCCAAAGTTGACAACTTTAAGAAAGCTAAAGAAATCTTTTTTTCTAGCTATTTGTTTAGCTTTAACCTTTCTTGGCAACAATTCTTTCTCCCAGATTTGATTGTCTTTACCAAATTCCTCATGGTGTTTAAAGCCTTTTCT
>PVJX010043739.1:0-13516 GCA_004027295.1 Dolichotis patagonum
TTTAAATAGAGATTTCCCCTAGGAATGACATACAAATAGCAATCATATGAAAAGATGCTCAAAAGCATAAATCATTAGACAAATGCAAATCAAAACCACAATGAGATATTCACACTCATTAGGATGACTACTGCCTTCAAAACATGTAAGCAAATGTTGGTGAGGGGGTAGAGAAATTAGAACACCTGGGCACTGTTTGTGGAAATGTAAAAATGATGCTGCCACTATGGAAAACATTATGACAGCTCCCTGAAAAATTAAAAATAGAATTACCATATGATTTAGCAATTCCATATTGGGTATCTATCCAAAAGAACTGAAAGCAAAATCTTAAAGGGATATTTGCAAACCCATGTTTATTATAGCACTGTTCATAAAAGTTAAGAGGAAGAAGCTATCGCTAGTGTGACAGATAAATGAACAGACACAGTGTGATGCTTATGTTCTGGGATATTACTCAGTTTATTAAGGAAAGAAATTCTGATGCATGCTACAACACTGATGAACCTGAAGGACATTATGTATGCAAATTGAAACAAGCCAGTCACAAGAAGACAAATACTGTATGTTTCTTCTTATATAAGATATCTAGAGTAGTTAAATTCATAGAAATACAGAGTAGAATGTTGATTGCCAGAGGCTGAGGGAAGGGGAAATAGCGTTATTTAATAGGTACTGAGCTTTAGTTCTGTATGATTTTCCAACTCTAACGAAATTCCTAAGAATAGTTTGATGGTACCCTCATGATTATATATAATCAAATTTATTTCTAATTTCCCTTGTACTGAAAACACATGAAATAATTTTGAAATATACTGAAAGTTACCTTTTGGCAAAAGCACAGATATTGTCAATAAGTGGACAGTTCTTCAGTGCTGCTTCTACTTTCCCAAGAGACACATATTCTCCTGCTTGCAACTTCACCAGATCTTTCTTACGATCTGTAGTCAGGAAGAATGTTAGGTTATCCATAGTGTGTTTCATTAATATATACAGAAATCTAATTTCTTTTGTATTTTATTGTTTTAATCTTTATAAAGATACTTCTTCTAGAATCTTGTTATATAAAATGCTTGTATATCATACATATCAGTTAAAAAGAAAATGCCCAGTTAAACTAGTACTAGCTAAAAGCTACATACATACCTAAAGCTTAAATATCTTATCATAATACGTGATGAAATTAATGGAAAAACCAAGAGTTTGGTTTTAATTCTGCCCGACACTAACATATGGTCCTAGCTACGTCAGTTAACTTCTCTCACCACTCTATTATTAGGGAAAATGATGCCTAATTCATACAGGCACATCGTACAATCTGATGCATAGAGCATGTTCAATAAATGTTAAATCCCATTTTTCCATATTTGATATTATCAATGGTGGAATAAAAATTGGGTATGATGGTACACACCTATAATCCCAGCACTTTGGGAGACTGGGACAGGAATATTTCAAATTTGAGACTCACCTGCGCCACTTAGTGAGACCCTGTCTCAAAATTAAAACATGCAAAGGTCCTGGAATCAATCCCGAGGACCACAGGAAAAAAGAAAGAATGTAAGTAAGAATATGGACACAGAATAATCATCAGCTTGACTAAATGTCTTTATATGGGTCATGATTTGCCTACCCAAAGCCCAGGAGCCCACTCTATAGGAAAAATCTTTGTTTTTAATGAATTAAGAATCAAAGAGAAAAAATGGTTATTGGTTCTCAGTTGTACCAAGTTTTCTGAGAATCTCTATAGCAGATTAAAGTTCTAGATAAAGAATTAATTTTCCCTGGAAATCTCTAACTTTATTCAGGTCAGGTATTATAAAGCCTGGCAATACATGAAGCTGGGTCACTACAGCTATTATTTACAGAACTCTATGGCTTAAAAAAGACCAGAGTAGTACTCTGCAGAGTGGTCTTATCAGCTACTCGATTTTTAATTTTTGCCTGATTACAATGAACAGATATTTCATGTGGAGTCACCTTTGGAGTTGATGTTTGAGTGTAAAGGCCTACCTCAATAAGCTAAGGGCAGTGTCAAAACAATTGATATTCTCAGAACAGACTGGTGCAAGGGATTGATATCAGTATTTTCTATGGTTCAGCACTTAAATGGCCAACAGGAAAAAAATGAACCCATGCTATTCCTTGAGTGGGGAGGGAAGGGCTAGATTAGAATATGTCACAGTAAATAGTTATATAGAACCACATGTAGTTGCGAAAAATCCTCATCTAAACAATTTTTTTATTCTTTCATTAACCAACCTGTTTCCCCACCCCTTTTCCTTTCCTCTCAATACTGCTGCTATTATTGCTACTACTTACTAAAGTTCAGGTACTTCTATGGATAATTTGCAAATATCAATTAATTAATTTAATGCTAATAGCTACCATATAAGCTCGGTATTCTTGTCCTTATTTTATAGATGAAGAAGCTCTGAGGTAAGTTAAATAACTTGCTTAAAATTTGAACCAATGGGGCTGGGGGTTTAGCTCAGTGGCTTAAGCGCCTGCCTGGCAAGCGCAAGGTCGTGAGTTCGATCCCTGGTACCAAAAAAAAAAAAAAATTGAACCGATGAATCACTAACCCAACTGCTGTTCTGACCAATATTATCTTTCACATATGCTAAAATTACATAAACTAAAGAAAGTCACGTAAAAGAGGAGACACTGACCTATAATCTGTAAACATCCATCAGGATGGAATTCTCCAATATCACCAGTGCAAAACCACCTTTGTCCATTTTCATCCACAGAATAATCCTCTGCCGTTTTTTCTTCATTTTTAAAATATCCCATGGAGATATTCTGCCCACCAATTACAATTTCACCTCTAGGGTTTGGCTTATCATGAACTGTATAACCACCTGGAAATCATAAAAGCAAATCAGCTGTTCTTCTAAAACAACTTACACTTGTTAATTCTTAAAGCTCCTTCGTTAATGTCTTCCTGCTGATCATGTTTGGCATTCTTTTTTGGGGGAGAATATTATTAGCTTATACCTGATCAGTTTTACATGAGGATAGAGAGTGACTATGATTTTAAGAGAATAAGGGAAGGCTCAAAAATAATCTCCCAACTCAAACCTTCCTGTGACACAAAGCTTCACACCTAGAATGTGATTAAAGTTTGAGGCTCATAGAGCTCTGCAAAATAAAAACATGCCAACAAGATTAATAATCAAAGCTACTACAAGTAAATCACTAAAAAGTTATCAAATCAGAGTTTTGTTCAGCTGTAAGCTGCTCTTATAGCTTAAAAACTACTCACTATTTCCATATGACAAAATTTATTGTGATAAAACACTGTACACAAAACATTCTTTGTAGCAAGGAAAACTCAAAACACATGTCCAAATATAAGTCTCCACAAACTTGACATCAAAGCAAAAAACACCACGGATTTAGAAAATAAAAATTAAAGGCAAAGTTCTCCTTATGAAATTTGACTATACATGTGTCTGATTTCAGTGCCTAACAATAACTTGTCCAATGAAATTCTGAAGTTGATGCCCAATACACATATACATATACTATCTATATTTTCAGATTCTCATTGCAAATTTGAAATTACATCACCTTAGTTAGAATTAAAGAAGTCGTATTCTCAAAGTGTAAAAGTCTTGGAATGCACTTGGCTAACACTAACTCAAGACCAGCTTGTACAACACATAAGGTTCTGTCAATTAAAAAAATGAATTTTCAAAAAGAAACAGTTATTTCCTTATAAAAAAGTGACAACATTTCATGTTATAAGAAATTCACACAGGGGAAACAGTTTTAGAAACTTAAAGTATATTAGATTAAGCTCATTCATTTTCCTGGGGTTTGGTCAACCTAATGGAAGCATCAACTATTACTCATTTAAACTTCAGTCTGTGACTCCATCCCAGAGTAAATATCCTTTTTTTAAATTTTAAGGCTTTAAATTACTCTTTGTTTACCTGGCATGACTAAGTTGTTAACTGTTTGGTTAATAATCTACTATAGTACAATTAATGTACATTTAGTGTCTTTCATTATTTTTATCACAGAAAGACTTATTTTTGTGTCCAGCACATTTTGTAGAAAAGATTATCACCAACCTCTATGGTACAGGTTTCCTCTACGTGGCTTGCCTCTGCAAGGACAGGTAAAAATTCAACTATACAACAAGCTGGACAGGTGAGTCTCAATTATGAAAATCTTTTCCATGGCCAAAATCTAAGATGTTAGTATAATATATGGATGTATATAATCATTCTGCTCCCTAAAAATTTGAGATTTCTGAGTCCCAAATCCTCACTAACAATCTTAGGCTTCAAAGAATCCTGACTTTCTCTAAACCCAGGGAAAGCCCCACTAAGAATGTTTTTCTACTTTACCATCAAGTATTCCTAAGTTGGAAGGCACCTGGCATGGAATCTAGAGATTTTTTTCTTTCCTCTTGAAAACTTAAATGCATTAAGAAATAAGAAAGCATGGGCAACTACAAAGAACCACTTGCTACATCAGACAACCTAACATTTTTAAAAAATGAAGTCTTGAGGTTCACAGTGATTTTTTCTGAATCCGGAATCACTAGAGCTTGTCATGAAATTCTTACCTTCCTGCCAGTCTTTTAGTTTAATTTCACAGCAAATAAGAGGTGCTCCAACTCTGCCAGTAGTATAGTCAGTAACTATGAGATAAAAAGGAACAAAGATATTAGCATGCTACGTTTCAATTGTGCACACAGAGATGCCAGAAACACTGGATTTAGAGCCAGAGTCAAAGAAAAGAGGCCGTAATGCAAGAAGTGCGAAGGACAATCGTTTTGCAGTTTATCAACTCCATTTCAACAGTGGATTTTTGCTCTTCAGGGGTTATATTTTAGATAATCCAATACAAAATCTTTCATTACAAGGGGGGTCTGGGATCCACCATTATCTTCCTAAGATTTTCGTGAGAGAGATCTTGATGAGAATTCCTGCTCTATCACTTATTGGCTGTGTAACTTGGACAAGTCACTTAACTTCTTCCCTAAGCCCGTATTTCTTCTACTAAAAAAGGAGCATAATAGAACCTTCATATAATATGCAATTAACACGTTTTAGAACAAACTAAATGTTCAATGAATGGTAGCTAATGTTATGATACATAATGATGATTCTATTCCTTTGCATTTTGTGATTACTGTTCATAATAATCACATATTCACAGATACTTTATTAAGTACCTAGCACTGTGTTAAATACTGTGATGAAAACACATCCCTCAGTGACCTATGTAGTTTTAGGTAGCAGGAAATGCATTTGAAACAATTTGGAGAACTTCCAAATGCAAAACTACATGGTACTAATGGCAATTGCAATAATATCTTAGAGGCTAAAAGTATCAATATAAATTGCAATTGTAGCAAAAGATTACTTTAAGATGTTTGTGTGAAAAGATGGCTATGACCAGCTTACAAAAAGGGCATTCCAAGAGAAGAGAACAGACTTTACAGAGAAGTGAGATCAAAAATCCATGTATGAGGAAGAGATGACTGGCTTGTCAGGACAAAAGAGCCAGGTATGCATATAGGTGGCAAATAATGATGAATAGGTGCAATGGTGCCAGATTAAAGACATTTCAAAAGCTAGGTAGAGGTGTGTTTAGATTTTCTATAGCATCTGTCAAACATAGTGAGGTAGATGTGTCTAATGAAAGGATACGGGTTAGATCTAATGTAACACAGGCAGGCAGATGTTGAGTGGTCGCTTTAGAGCAATTTAAGTAATAAAAGGTTGGATGACAAAATTGGCATGGAAAGGATGAAGCAACCTAATAAAGGAATGGGAAGATCTGATAAAGATATTAAAGAGTAAACGTCTGAAGACTTCAAAGCCAATACACTGAATGACATTAAGCATGATGATACTAATGACACCAGTAAGTAATTTGGCAATGGGGAGATAGTCTGTAAAAAGGGCATTGATTTTGGGCACGGTGAGTTTAAAGAGATAGCGATATCATTAAAAAATTTATATACCCATGTTTCTCGATCTGGGGTGATTTTGCCTCCCAGGTGATATGTGGCAATATCTGGAGACAAGTTTTATTATCACAGCTGGGGTGAGCATGTTATTATTTGTATCTGACTGCTAATCATTCTTCAATGCACAACAAATAATTATTTGAACAAGAAAAGAATTATTTGAGCATGCAACAACAAAGAATTATTTGGTTCCAAATGTGAACAGTACTAAGGTGAAGAAATGCTTCCTGAAAATAGCAGAAGAGAAAGCGAAGAAGTCACAACAGGAACGTACACTTGAGAGGGGCATAAAAATGACACTTTTTTCTAAGAGTACAGTTCTCTGAAGGTATTTAGAGAAAAGTTAAAGGACAAGGATGATAGAATCTTGAGGACTGATACTGTGGCGTAAATATTTACAAGGCTTACAAATAAAGGGTACATATGATGCTCTTAAGTAAGCATTCATAAAACTATGTAGGGTTGCATAATTTGGTATTACTAAAGAGGCATTATAAAGGAATCATGATTTACAAGCTGGGTGTGGTGGCACATGCCTGTAATTCCCATTACTTGCAAGGGTGAGGCAAGATTGCTAGCTTAAGGCCATCCTCAGCCACTTTAGTGAGATTGTTTAAAATACACACACACACACACACACACACACACACACACACACACACACACACACACTTAAAAAGAGCTGGGGCTGTAGCTCATTGCTCCTGAGTTCAATCCTCAGTACTGTGAAAAGAAAAAATGGGAGAGGGGAGAAATCACGGCTTCCAAAGGTAACGTAAACAGATTAGTAAAAAACCTATGTGCCACATTTCCAATGCTTACCTTCAGTAACTGTCCCAGCACCACATGATTCTGTCAGTCCATAGCCCTGGCCAATGGGACAGCAGAAGCAGACATTCATGAACCGGTGTGTCTGAGGAGACAGCGGTGCCCCACCAGACAGCATCATACGGACATTCCCTCCCAGCAGAGCCTTGACTTTTTTGAACAGTAACCTTGATGAGACGGGAAATATGTGATTTATTACATGCACATATTATTCTTGATAACACACTAATGTATAAGCTCTGGGAAAGATTTTTCAACTTTGTTTGAACATATAAACTTTAGAAACATGGTGGTAATGAGAAGTTAAAAAAGCCACTGCTAGTAACACCTTGAAAAATTGCCAGAAAAACTAAAAAGAAAACAAAATGCAGTATTGGGAAACTGCTCTGACATACAGTAAATGAAAGTAAATGATGATCTCAAAGGAAAAAGCTTCAGCTATCTTTGGAACATTTAGTCACCTATCTTATCTTCCTTCTTCTAATGAAAAATATTTTTTCTTTGCTATCTGTACCCTAGGACCACATTTAAAATAAGTGTTACATTCATATATTTACCACAGTATTTTATTAATACAATAAATTTAGAAATTTTATGCAGAATAAATTTTGAAGATCATTCTTTTTTTAGATTTGTTACTTTTAAAATTCCATCTTGATTTAAAATATTATTCTAGTTTATCTTCATGAGACCAACTTTTGTAATTAAATTATAAATATTTAATGACTAAAATTTGTCCAGAGTTCAAGGTCCTTTGTATGCTGTATAAATAATGAGACTTAGAATAAAACAGAACTTCAATATTATGATCATGGTGGCAATATTCAAACTAAATTTAACTTGTCATTTATTTACTCTTCTTCCAGATTTACAAAAATGAAAAATTGTATAGGCACAGTAGTATGTACTCATAGTCTCAGCTGCTCTGGGAGGCTGAGGCAGGAAAATTGCTTGAGCCCAGGAGTTTTATGCCAGCCTGGATAACACAGTAAAACTTGTCTCAAAAATAAATAAATAATAAAATCCTCAAATCACAAGGCCTAAATGATGTACTTACAGATTGCAAAGAGGTGCATCATATCCTTTTTTGATCTGTTCCAATTTGTAATCATACCCTATCTTAAAGAGAGTTTTCTGAATATAGTTCATTTCTTGAACTTTGGTCATAACATTCTTATAAATTCTATCCATAATTTCCTAAAAAGTAAACAAAATATTCAATAATCCTAAAACAATTGTATATACACTGAAATCATCTTTAATTGGAGATAATTATTTACAACATATTAGGTAGATGTCTCTCAGATAATGGATATACTCATTCTTTTCCATTATAGAATTAACTTCACTGACTTTATTTGTTCACTACTCCAAGAAGACTAAGGATAATATATATACATATATATATATCGCATTGTACTCCATAAATGTATACAATTATTAGTCTATCAAGAGCAAAATAATATTTTAAAAAATTAATAGAAATATAGGCTTTTTACTTCCACATAATATTTCATCTAAATTTTTAAGAAATGTTAACCCGAATGTACAAAATTCAGATCTCACAGAAAACTTTTCTTGAAAATTCTCTTTCAAACAAATTCATCTATTCTCAGACAGTATGAAATGCCCAACTATGTTGAATCTAATACTGATAATTTTCCCTTTACTATTTATATGACCTTGTAACTGTCTTTCACATGGCAGAGTATTATGGTTATTTAAAAATCTATGTCCTTGCAATTTAGACGTTTCTATTCCCATTTAATGGGACCAAAGACAATAAGAAAAAGCAAAATTCTTGCTCACAGGTATTTGAAAACATAGAGAAAGGATGAAGTTTGGGACATACTAACTTCCTGACTAATACATAATACATAAAAGCAAACAGTCTAATCACTAAATGATGCTTTATTGAAATCACTTAATACAGATTAGTAAGAACTGTCACATAAACCACACCTGTTTGTAAATCCATGGTTCTAAATATTTAAAGAACCAATCATCAGTGTAAATAAGGTTGTGCTATAATGAATAATCTTATGGATTTTCTTTCAATTTTAGAATAGAGCCAGTCACAAATGAAGTCAACAGAACCAACCTTTAAAAAAGCTACCATGGCATTCAGAGAGTACAAGTTTTTTCATTTTCACAAAAGGAATCACAATTAATAACTAAACTATTTCTTTTGATTCAAAACTGAGAAACTCTTAATATTTTTCCAGAGGGACTCTTAATTTCCTATAACCACCCCTCTTAAAAAGTTTATATGAGCCTAAAAAACACACACAGAAACAAATATATGGGAGTGAAGCAGATGAGTGAGAACCACTTTCCCTCCTTTTCCCAACATTAGATAATAAACACAGGTATGGAAAGGCCTCAATGAGGAAGAAATACAATAAAGTTGCAACAAGTTGGCAGAATTTATTGTGAGCTTATCAAATCACCCTTTATTTAAGTTGGCATTATATGATACTCTATTCTCACCCAGGAAAGAAATGAACTCAATAAATAGATTCTTTCTTTTAAAAAGAGTCAGATGGAAGAAGGAGATTAAAAAAAAAACAATGAAGATGTGATATGTACATGCATCAATTACTCCCTGCAAAGAATGTAAACATGTATTGCAAACACATAGTGATTTTTTTCAAAAATGATTTTTTAAAAAAGTCCATTTGTAGTGAAGTAGGAGGAACTAATGGAACCAAAAAGATCTGATGAAGCAATAATGAACTGGCAACGCAAAAGACCATTTACAATGAAGAAGTAAACTAAAGAAAGCGGAACCTGGATAAAGACTTTAGCCATAGTAAAAAAAAAAAAAAACCTAGTTAGAGCTGACAGGAAGAAGCCTAACCAATTGGTGACTGACAACTGCTAAACTCACAGCTCAATAGGGAAGGAAGGGAGGTGATAAATATGCAGGTCTCTATCTTCCTACCCTTTAACCTGTCATGAATGGCTCCAACTGGGTGAATCCAACCAGAAATTACAAAGCAATTAATCTCTTGTATTTCATAGACATAAAGTAGGGAGTGAAGAATGGATAATTGGCAATTAGAGGAAAAATAGCCTATCTGCTAACTCCTGCTTATTCCTTAGGCCTGAAATCAGAGATTACATTCTTGACATTTTGGTCCCTCCTGCTCCGTACATTCTCTGATGAGGTTTACTAGACAGTCCTATACTTTGAATAATAAAGCCAATATATTCTTTCCCGAAATTAATCATAAACAGTCCTAAATAGATAGTAACAGTAGTTAAGAAGGCTTTGATACTAGATTGGTAGAGTTCAAGATTTGATTCTACAATCCATAAACTGTGTGACTTTGGGCAAGTTCCCTTCTGTATAGGAAAAAATGAGGATAACAGTTTCAAACCAGTAAAGTGTCCACGACAACACACCTAACACTGTGTTAGCTATTTTTAGCATCTTTTCATGATGGGTTTAGTCAGAAGCGTCTCTCTTCAGTTAGAAAACTAGCTGAATGCTATGGATCTTCTAAATAAAATGGTAGAGTTATCTGACTATTTCTGATTCTTTGGTTATTTGGTAGTATTTAAAATATTACCAAAATATTTAAAAAAAAATTTAAAAAACTTGGACTGAACATAATACTATCTAAACTCAGAGTTTCCATGTACAGAGGTAGTGCTATGGAAAATGGTGGGATAAGATTTTAGAGTTTAGTCATAAGACAAGTAGTAGAAATACAGTCTTTCTGGGGTTTTCAAAGTATAAGAATACCAGAACATATTTGACTATACAAATTTGAAATACTGCAGTAAATGTTTCAAAAATTCATCATTACAAGGCTATAAAATGTAAGATCTCTTTTTGTGTGTGCTACTGGGGACTGAACCCAGGTCTTACACATGTCAGGCAAGTGCTCAACGGAGCTACTTCCATGGCCCAAATCTTGTTTTGGGAGGTAGGAATTCACATAAGGACTTTGAATATGAAAAATTAAATTGTTTACTTTGGGAGCTCTCTCAAAAGGACAGTTTTCCTTAGGCATTATAAGAAGGTCACGGGGCCTTCTATCCTAGACTCCCTCTCTCACTAACTGGCTTTTTAACATTTTAAATGCTGCCTTAGGTCTCAAGGAGGCCAGGGTTTGCTGTTTTTTTAAAATTAAGAGATTAAAAAGATGATCTTTGGAGTACAGTCTACACTTAAATACTGCAGTCAAGTCTCACACTAGATAATTAGAATGAAGCCCTTTTCATCACCTAATATTTGAATACCATCAAGCACAAAGGTATATTTCTGAAGCTTGCCAACTCATCCTTCCCAATATATCTAAGATTTTAAGGAACATATTTGCCATGATTCCAACAAAGTAAAATTACTTTATACCTAAGAGTATTACTTTTTAAAAAATCAAAGTCCAAACAAGAAATTATATAAGCAACTCTCTTCCATCCATATTGATGTTCAGATTTATATTCTGTACTCACCGGAACAGCAGCCATTAGTGTAGGTTTCAGTACAGTACAGTCTCCTTTGCTTCCTTTTTTAATTTTGCTAGACTATGTTAAAGAAAAAGTAAACACAAGGAAATGAACTTTAAGAAAAACATTATAACTATTAATAACAAAGATACAAGTTACACACAGCATTTGATGTTCTATTGCTCTGTGACTTATCTGTTAAAACCATTATAATCTGCAAATCCATAGCTTAAGTGCTTTAGTGCTGTATCCCATAGATTATGGCTTCTAGCAAGTCTCAACCTTAGAGAAGAAACTCTGATCCAAGATGACAAGAGAATAAAATATTTTAGTTAATCAAAGATTCTTATTAATAACATGTCATCAAATATAGCCCACACTGTGCTTTGAAAAATGTACTTTTTTGTACACATTTCATTTCAGATAAAGTTCATTAAAATAGACTTAATACTAAAGTAAATTTTAACTTTCTTTATCAATAGGCAAAGACATCTCTCAAAGTCACCACTATAAGCATCAGTTAACATCATACAGAAATCTTAATTTGATAACATTCCAGTTGGTAGCATAGCGAGGACAGTGTCAGTGGCCAAGTAAGGATAGGCATGTGCATGCACGTGTGCCCACACGCACACACATGCACACACACACTATATATACAGTTTTTTTCTATCTTTATGTCTTTTTTCACACATATATATTACATATTTGGGATTTCAAATGAAAAATCAGTATGTAGAAAAATTAAAGTCAGCAGGTGCAGTAGTGCATGCCTATAATCCCAGCTCCTCAGGAAACTAAAGTGGGAGGATCAAGAGTTCAAAGTCAGCCAGGTAATTTAGCAAAAACACATTTCGAAAAAGTTTTTTGGATAAAATACTGAAAATAAAGCACTTTCATCTACTTAAAAAGATTGACAGTGCAGTTAACTAATCTGTGAATTTAGATGCACCAAGGGCTAACCAGGGCACAGCGCAGAAGAAAACCAGCCTTTAAGAAGCAGTGAGGTTGTTTTCAATTCTTGTTGAGAAAAAAAGGAAGGGAAAAACACACACACACACACACACACACACACACACGATACCTAAGACAATTATACTACTATTTTCTATTGGTTCATTGAAAACAACAGTTTGTGCTTATACGATTGATCAAGTTTCATGCCTGTATCTTGTAATCTGAGCAACTTTGACAATAACAATATGCAATGTATTAACCATTGTTAATCTCCTGTTACTTTGCTTTGAAATTCTCTATCATTGTTTTTTCTCTTTTAAAAAAAAAAGCAGTGTGATTCACAAGAACCACCAGCATGGCTATATAGAAGGTTCTGCTAGTAGAACTAAATTATTTATCTCCTACTTTTCTTTACTACAGATAACAGATAAAATAATTTCTTGTGTTTTTATTTCTGTGCAAATGTGAAGACAGTTTTTAGAGGAATCTTATACACATGCATTCACACTATGTGCAGGAATGTTCTGATGGAGGATGCTCCAGTGGAAAAGCGGGCTCTCAAGTCCTTCAAGTAGGAGCTCTTCTCCTATGTATTATACCCTCTACAGTTTTTACTGTAGAGGGTAGTTCCAGGGTCGCACAAGCCACAGACACCTTCCTTGCTTCCTTTATTATTCTTTGAAATATGGGTTGAGTGTGCCATATTCAAAATATTTGGGACCAAAAGTGTTTCAGATTTTGGATCTTTTTAGGCTTCTGAATATTTGTACTTACACAGTGAGCTATCTCTGGATGGAACCCAAGTATAAACATGAAATTCATTATGTCTCAAAAACACCTTATATACATTGTCTGAAGATAATTTTACACAGTATTTTGGGGGGGTATCTCAGTGAATCTTGTTGTCATCTTCAGTGTAGTTGCCTATAATCTTAGACTTGATGTTATCAATCATAATAGATTTAAATAAAATCAGTCAATACAAAGTAGCAATCTGACAAACCAGATTCAAGTAAGATCAGTCATAATAGGACAGTGTAAGTTATACAGGGCTTCAGATTAAGTTGATAGGAAATTAAGGATGATTACCATAATATGTCCTCTTATTTTTGGGATAGCTGACCATGTCCTCAAGTCTAGTGTAAGTAGAAAAACTGGAACAGCATGTAATCCATCCAAGCAGAGTGATGAGAATAATGTAAATTTTAAATCTTGTTATCCAATTAACAATATCCTCTGCCTTCCTTTTTTAGACAATTCCTCCCCTTTCACTCCCAT